>JAQQSZ010003553.1:0-14413 GCA_028646595.1 Phalanger gymnotis
AAATTTCTTGTTGTTTTCTCCTTAGAGAATCTCTCATACCTTGCGATTTCGGACCATTCAAACATATACATGATTATATTTGAGATCATAAATTCGGCCTTCCTACTACAAGAGTAAAGTAAAGCATGTCTGGGGTTTTCTTCAAATGGTGTTGTGAAAGAGGTAGTTGTCGATGTTCAGTTGTTTTTTAGTCTCATCTGACTCTTCATGACCCTATTTGGAGTTTTCTTGGCAAAGACACTAGAGTGGTTTGCCATTTCCTTCTTCAGCTCATTTTACAGATAAAGAAACTGAGGCAAACAGTGTTAAGTGACTTTGCCTAGGGTCACATAGTCAGTAAGTGGTTGAGGCCACATTTGAACTCAGGTCTTTCTGACTTCAGGCATGGCACTTAGGAAAGCAGGCTTCCAGTGCAGGGGTTCCCCTAAGGCATGTTCTCTGATTTGTGGTATTGATTAGGAGAATGAGGAGAAAGTGGCAAGAAAGTAGCTGGTGATAGCATCAGCCCAGTAACACCTCAAAATAAGATACAAACAGGTCCCTAATGGCAACCCAATCCATTAGTAGCAACAGTAAAACAGACTATTTACTGTCTTGGATTAATACAGCCCAGGCTCTTTGCTCCCGGGCAATTTGCTCACTTCATTCTAACAGGTGAAACAGTACCAAGGAAACTGGCAACATTGAAACATACAGGTCTAATGCCATTCCTCTTTGTCAGATCTCTGGCCATTTCTCTACCTCCACTGGAAAAATGAAAAAAGAGAAAGGCTTTGAACTACATTAAGGTCAGGTGGCTTTTCCTTTTGTTGATAGCTCTAAGTCAAGATTTAGTAGAAAGGGATGTTGAAACTATAGCCTAAGAGGAAATTTCTAAATTATTTAAATTGTATTTTTGTAATGTATATATACGTGTATATATGTATGTATATATATGCATATATATATTTTCTACTTTCAATGACATATGCTTGTTACATTGTATTTTCTCCAATTGACATGGCCCATTCAGCTTGTGGAGTTTTTTTTGTTTTATTCTCAAGGTATAATGAAGAAAGCCCTCTGTTCAGAGCCATAAGGCCTTAGTTCTAATCATTACTAACTAGCTGTATGTGACAACCTCTCTAGACCTCAGTTTATTCATCTGTAAAATGTGTGACTTGGACTATATGATACATATCCCTTCCATGTCTAAAATTCTATGACTAACATTCTGAAATGCCACTCTCTGATATTTAAGTGGTTAGCTTTCCTTTAACCCCATGTGGCTCATATCAGTATTCTAACAGAGTCATTCATAAACAATGTTTCGTGAGCTTTGGACGAAGCAAAGTGCACAAGCAGAAATATGTGATAAAAACAGATGAACAGTTTACAAATTACTGTGTTTGAGCAGAAATTTAAACTGAAATTAGAAATATGGAAAACAAATTATTCTAATCATTTGTTATTTTTGATGAATAGTCAATTATTCTTATAACGTTAGATGTTCTCTTCAGTTTTTCTCTGAGAGTGATTAGAAGCAATTAGGACGAGTCCTCTCCAGTTCTAGAAATTAGACTTTTACAATGTTTATCAGACTGTAATTGTCTCTGTAGGTCTAAAATACATGAGTACACACACATAGGGCTTTCTTTCAGCCCTCAGGCTGTCTATATCTATGGTAGATGATTATCTCATTTATTCACTGTTGGTTTTATCCTTTTAAGGAATCCTGCCATATTTACTGAGCCCTCTGCCTTAGTAAAAGTGATTCAATGTTGACTCAGGTTAATTATCATATTCATTTGGGGGTTTTGACCTGGTTTCAATTTCGGTAAGCAAAATTCAGTCAAAACTCTGTGCAAATGGCCTTCCCAAAAGATGAATTTCTAATCCAAATAGCAAAAATAAATTGCTGTAAAACCTGGTGCCCAAGAGACTAGTTATTGCTCCATAATGTAGAAACAACAGTAAACATAGAAGAAAGGAAGTCATCAAACTCCTATTTTTAATATGAAAAAATAACATTTTCTTAACATTTCTTTACATGTGAGTTTTGCAACCCTAGTGTGAAGCTTCTATAAATCCCATCCTTTGAGGCATAGAAATACAAATGAAAATGGATGTCTAGTGGTAGAAGAGACTGATCACATGAAGGAGTAACTAATTGCTGTTATTGTAACTCTTTTAAGGGAGAAATATGGAGCAATTTATTAGACAAACATCCATTTTGGAAAAGTACAATATAACAAGCAACTAAGACAGATTCATCATACTTCATAACTTATTCCAGCAGGACTGACCTAAGAGAAAAAACAGAAAGTGGGCAGGGTTTGTCTCTGTTTCCTTTCTACTTCTTTTAGTACTGCTCTTGAGCCTCTAAGGACTTCCAATGAGTTGTTGCCACTACTGCTGCCATGACCTGCCTCTCCAGGGCTGTACCTGGCCTCTCCTTTGGGACCAATGTCTAGGAGAGTGCCCTGTTTTCTGAGGGCACTCCTTTGCCATCTTGCCTATAAAAATCCTACCTGTTATACACCCTCCCTAGTCAGGACCGCAACAGGATATCACTGACACCTAATTCTCTGATAAAATAATTGGTGAATTGTTGCTCATAACTTAATAAGGTGTCTATCCAAGGTTCATTTTAAATAGGAGAAACTTTAACTAAATAATTGTTTTTATAGGCAGGCTTCACAGGGGCAGAGGAGAGGAATTTTAGAGCAAGGGTTCTTTCTGCTGCATTTCTCATGAACATAAACACCCAATGACATCATACACTGAGGTAGAATAAAGGTTAGATAAGGAATCTGTAACTTCACTGGTACAGAGAACTCTCAGATTAATAAATTCCCTCTACCGTTCAGATCAGCTCCTTCTCTGTAATATATAGTATTAAGAGGTTTGCCTGGATCACTGAGAGGTTAATTGACTTGCCCAGGGTCACACAACCAGTATGTGTTAGAGGCAAGCTTTGAACCCAGATCTTCCTGGTATAAGAGCCACCATTACGCCCTGCTGTTGCTCATGATATATATAAGGCTGACCTTTTATGCCAGTACTTAAACCCTTACCTTCGACCCCAAATAGATGCACACATATATGTCCATAAATACTAATGACCCCTGAATCTTTTAGAAGGAAGACAGAAGCCACCTAATCCAATCTCTACTTCCATAAGAATTCTCCTCTGCAACATCTTTCCTCCAGCATAACACAACCAACAAAACACATTCAGTTTTCATTTCAGGACTTTCAGGGAGGGAGAACTCATTGATTTTCAAGTAAGTACATTTTACTTTTAAACAGATTACTTCGTTTGAAGGTTATTTTTTCTTTGTTTTTTGTTTTTGTTTTTTCTTTACATCAAGACTGAATTTACTTCGGTAAACTCTGCATATTGCTTCTAATCATCCTCTCTACCTGAGATTTATTTAATCCCTCTTCTAGGTGACAAACTTTCAAATATTCGAAGATATCTACCATAAACCCATAACTCAGATCTCCAGTTTGAACATCTGTACTTTTTCCAACTGATCTTCATATAATATGATTTTAAGTCTCTTCACTGTCCTACCTGCTTTCCTCTTCATGTTCTTCAGCTTATCAATGAAACTAAAATGTGGGGCCCAGATCATTTCAGATGTGATCTGACCAGGGCACAGTCCAGAAAACTTTCGGGTCTATATTCTTGAATGCCATGTCTCTCTTAGCAAAGTCTATAATTTTATTAGCTTTGTTGACATGTACATCACATTGTTGGCTCCTATTGTGTTTGTGGGCCACTAAAAACTCCTGATATTTTTTTTAGACAAACCAATTTCTAGCTATGCCTCCTCCCTCCCATCTTGTACTTGTCAATTAGATTTTTTTGAACCCAATTGTAACATTTGAACCTTTTCAATTAGATTCAGACCAATGATCCTTACTCTGCCATTAAGTTTTATCTTTCCTTCCAAGCTCTGTGATAACTGAAGATTTCATAAGTATAGCATGATTGCCTTTAACTAGGTCACTGACAAAATGTTCAATAGTAAAGGGCAAAGAGTGGATTCCTAAGACACTGAAGAGCAGACTTTCCCTCAGGTAGACATTTCTTTTTCTTTTTTTGGAAAATCGCTTGTCTGTTACCATCTCCAATCCTGCAGAACCTCCTTGATCTTTCAAAGATCACTGATAGTGACCCAGCAATGACAATTGCCAATTCTTTCAGGTCCTAGGGAGAGGAGATGTGGTTGCTAAACCACTTTCCTGTGACCTTTCAAAATTGTAGAATTAAAATAGATCAGATTTCATATGCTGCTTTAAGATTTACAAAGTGGAGCCTAACCTAAGATGTCACAGTGAGAGGATTGAAGGGGGCCTGTTTCCTCACCTCATCTTCCTTTCCCTGCTTCCTCTGGTCCCTGAAATGAAACCCAAGAAAAATAACTGAGAGAGACAGAAAGAACATCAGAAAAAGAGAGAAAATTTAAAAAGAAAAATGAACCAGAGTGCTGATAAATAAAAAAAAAAGTATTGTATATAACCAATGAAGCAGCTAAATTACCAGAAGCAATTGGAGATAGAAAAGAAAACCATATTATAAATCTCTGGATGAATCCTCAGATGGATAAATGATATATATTCAGATAATTTTTGGCCTATGCATACTGTTAGTACATATGTGTGTATGTATATATGTATGTGGTCTTAGCATTTATGCATTACTAGACAATGAAAGTCCCAGTCCCCCAAATGTTCCAGTCCTTGGAGCACTTGTAAGATGCTAATAATCTGGAAGTTCATTCTACAGGCCTTCATTCTGTAAATGTGAGGACCATCCTATCTATGCTCAAAGAATGGGGATCTCATTGACCAGTCCCTCCACAACACCCATTACGTATATATGAAAGCATTCCCCTAACTTTTTTTAACTGACTTTGTAAATAGTATCAGGTTTCTTAATTAAAAAACAATTTGGAGTTAGAACCAATCAGGTTCAACAAGATAGGCTTACTATAGTTAAAATAGAAATGCACAATAATACAAAATAGATTGCCAGAACTATACGGTAAACAGATAAACATGAGAAACCAAGACAAGATTGGAAAAAAAAATCTTCAGAATTAAAATCTATACAATTCTTTGACCAAGCTGAAATGCTGGCAGTTGTTAAATTATGGAGGAAAAAGACTCCTGTGCTTCTAGGCTTAATTCAAATCCAGCCTTCTTCATAAACTTTCTCAATTCTTCTCTTCTTGTCCACATTGATTTGTCCCTATTCTGACCTCCTCTATCACTTAAAATCTGTGCCATACATTTAGGAATTTAATTTTGCCTGAACTTGAGGAAGTGCAACACTGAGCCAAGCTGGTCTTAAAAGCCTTTAGCTGCAAATTCTAAAGTCCTAATTATTGGGAACTCCTGCTTCATCAAGTACTTGTTCTAGGACAATTTCAAGAGTCACAATCAATCAACAAGCATTTATTAAGCTCTGACTAGATGGCTTAGTGGATAGAGTGTGGGGCCTGGGGTCAGAAAGACTCCTCTCCCTAAGTTCAAATCCGGCCTCAGATAATTACTAGCTATGTGATCAGGGGCAGGTAACTTAACCCTATTTGCCTCGGTTTCCTCATCTGTAAAATGAGCTGAAAAAGGAAAGGGTGGACCACTCCAGTATCTTTGCCAAGAAACCCCTAAATGGGGTCATGAAGAGTTACTCATGACTGAAACGACTAAACTTCAAAAATGTAAAGTCTGTGGTAGACCCTGTGCTAAGTCTTTCATACTAAGATGAAAATAGAACAATCTCAGCCCTCAGAGAGCTTCCATTTTAAGAGGGGCACAGGTTCTCCAAGACGTGGAGTCAAAGGAGGGAGTACATTCCAGGCATGAGGAATAGCCAGTATCAGGGCACAAAGATGGGACTTGTATCATTGTGGTAAAGAGGCCCGAAGGGGCTGGATTGCCGAGTTCAAAAAGGGACGTATGCTATATAAAAATTGGAAAAGTAGCATGGATTCAGGCAGCAAACAAGAATTTATATTTGAATCTATAGGTAACAAGGAGCCGTTAGAATTTATTGGTGGTGTGGGTGTGTGACATGATCAGGTCTGCACTTTAAGAAAATCATGTTGGTAGCTGTGATCTTATGTCAAGGAGACCAAAGAAGAGGCGGTGGCAGCAGCAACAACAAAGACAAATGCACCCTTGTGCCAGAGAATATCACGGCATGAAGATCAGGGTAGGCAGTGGAAGACATTTAAATTCTTTGCCTTCACTCCCTGATACCACCCAAATGCACTGACACCAACACCCTGGCCAATACGCAATTTCCCAATAAAAAGAGTTTCCTCAACAGAGCAAGGGCATCAAGTCAAAAATTCTCCAATGATCAACAGTTCCTTTCTCCCCATAACTCCCCACAGAAGGTGTGGGGTGTTAGTCTCAGCTGATTTTCAGCTGGATCTGTGCTGCCCTCTGCTGGCAGAGTGGTTCCACGAAGTGTCCTGTTCTTTGTTTTCAGCAGCAATGACCAAATATTATTCCCCTTTTTGGTAATTTATTCATTATGTGGTGCCCTGCATCTGAGTTCTGTTGCAGTTGCCAGTTTCCAGCAATGCCTGCTCCATCCCTTTCTCCTTCTGTACCCCATAGCCCAGTGGTTGTCTTTTGCTTAGACATATATTAACTTTTGGACAATTGAGATCTCAAATTCTTACATTTGAGGCAAAATAAAAATAAAAATTAAAAATGTCAAAGGGTACAAATGACCAGAATTTCTTGTGGTGTTCTCTTTGTTTAATAGAAGACAGATCTCTATTAATGAAATGCTACCATCTTAGGTTCATGGGTCTAGAGCTGAAGGAGATATTCCAAGGCCATTTACTTCAACCACCTAGTTTTACAGATGAGGAAACGGAGGCTCAGAGAGATTATGTGACTTTTCCCTATTATTAACACAAGTTATTAAGATTCTATGTTGGCCCTAAGAAGCAAATTTGCTGATTCCAAGGTCTTCTGACTCCAATATTTAGCAGAGTTCATGATACAGAACAAGCACTTAATAAATGATCTTTCATTACTTCTTTCATTTACCTTTTATTATTATTTTTATTATTAAATTTAACTTTTTTGTTATTAAATATATCTTTCATCAGTATTTTTATGCATTTCAAGTCTTACTTTCTTTCCACTAAGCTATGAAGTAGGTTGAAGAGTTATTCTCTTTCTACGTAGTACCTGCTATGTGCCAGACACTGTGGTAAGTGCTTTCATAAATAATATCTCATTTGATCCTCACAACAACCCTTTGAGGTGGGTCCCGTCATCCACATGTTGTAGTTGAGGAAACAGGCAATCAGAAGTTAAGCGACTAACTCAGGGTCATATAGCTATTAAGTGTGTGAGGCTAGATTTGAATTCAAGACTTCCTGATTTCAGGCCAAGGACTCTATCCCCTGCCACACCATCTACCTCATTATCCATTCTTTATAAGAAAACATTGCTTTTATCTTTTGAAAAATGCCTATGTTTCCAACTTTAGCAATAATTAAAATGCTTTGTGCAAAAAATAGTCAGGAATTTTTCTCCTTCAAATGCAGCATTCATAAATTAATTAGATATTTTCTTTTCAAACATTTGATAAGTTTTTTTTTAAAAAATATTCTTTTTCTATAAAGAATTCCATCATTTTATTCTGAAATAGTGGGTAAATGCATAACTAGAACTTTTAAAATTATGGCAAGAGATATAGGCCTTTTTTCTGAGTTTGCCTCAGTTTGGTTTTACACTCTGTCCTTTGGGAAATAACTGCAAGGATGCTTTTCACACCTGAATGAAGAAATGAATTCCGAGCTGATAGTTATGCATAGTTGTCATTAACATTTCAAAAAGGTATAAAATGCCTCAAGAATTCATTTGCTTTGTGTAAAAGGCTGTGCATTTTTTTTTTGGCTGCAGTGAAGCACAATTTGGGTACAGCGGAAGTAGGGGAGTCACTTCTTAGTATTCCCTAGAATTGGTTAGTATCCTAAGGAAGTATTACCCAAGATAATTTTTATGCCTGCAGTTGTGAAAATGCAACGATATGATTTATAAATCCTTTTTAAGTAGTTTATTTCAATTGATTATAAAAATAAACAGGGCAAAAAGTAGATACAGAAAAAAATGGGCTTCAGACATACAGTTAATAAAATGCTGCCTTTTTTTCCTCTTTATTTCATGTGTGGTAATAGAAAAATACATGGTGATGAACATTATGAACAAGGAATTAAGATAGAGAAATGGAAAAAAAAAGCATTTCATTAAATCATAAATTTATATAAGTGAAAAAGAAGATTCTGGTCAGGAAGTAAGTGAAAGGGATAGCCATTTGTAGCCTGTGTGATCAAATGATGCACCTGTGAGAGCAAAAGAAAGTCAGGATAGTGCCTAGTGTACTGGGCTTTGTGTGATGAGTTTATAGAAGGGAAGACAGAGACAAGAGTTGCACAGGATGGGCATCTGGACTTAAAACCTACATGGTTGGATGGAATATTTCCATCAATGGGTTCTCAAATCCATTTGGATATTTGAGTATGATTTGTTTCAGTAGCAAAATTGTATTACCTCATGGTCTCAGAGAATGTCTTGTTCCTATCTAAGATGTATCTAACATATGATTTATAAAGTAGGTATATAATACGTGCTGAATAAACATTTATTTAATTAAACAATATCCTCTGACAGTATCTTTTGTTCTTCAGTAATTTATAATTTTGAGGATAAACACTTTTTCCAGATATTGGATTTCCTTGGGCCACCTGTCTAGTTTTCTAAGACATCAAGAGAAAGTATGTATTATGTTATTAATTTCAAAGCTTTTAAACCCAATTTCACATTACCCCTTCATTAAGAAAATATAGTCTAAATGAATCACAATAAATTGGGTATAGAACTTGCTTTTTGAATGATTGCTTAGACTTTTAGAATTTGGTTATCAATAGTGAGATATCAAGGGGGGGAAAAAGTACCAAATGAAGGTCCATAGTATCATGGCACACTTTGTAAAAACTTGAATTATTTAGCTTGTCTATCTATATATTGATTAAATTAACCTAATTGCCAGATATTCCCAATTACTTTAGGCTAGATAGACTCAGAATTTATGATTAAAATGTAAAATCAGGGTGAAATGAAATACTCATACAACTGACTAATTAGAGAACGTTCCAATTCATAATTTTGGTTCTGTCATTAAGAGGAGACTGTTTTCAGTTAATGTGCATGCTTACTGAGCTACAAATGGCTCCAGTTATGTTTCATTAAGAGCACATAATTTCTAGAAAATTTCAGAACAATTTACCATGCGTATATGTTTAATTTATGTTTAGAAATTTGTTGTCAGTTCTGAGACTTGATTTTGTCGTATTTTTTATTATTCATCTAAAGGGACATATAGAGGTAACCTCTTGCTGGGGTGATAAGCTAGGAGTCACAAGACTTAGATTCCGGATATGGCTCTATGATTTGCTAGCTTTGTGACTTTGGGAAAGTCAGTGATTACTCATGCACAAAATAAGAAAAGTAATACCAAACTCTTGTTAGGAAAATGTCCTCACTTGATTTGTGCTTCCCTTCACCTATCAGCCATGATTTTATAATCTTCGATTTAGAATTGGAACCTTGGAAAGAATTGTGCCCTAAGCCATAATTCTTTAGAAGTGAATACTAAGGCCCTTAGAGGTGGATATGCTGAAGGTCACTTAGGTAATCACAAGCTGAGCCAAGATTTTTTTTTCCTGGTTTTCTTGTGTCATATCCTCAATTCTATGAACTTAAATAGTTTATCCTCTTAGATGCCTTATAGCAGTCCTATTTGGGGGGGGGAGGGTAAGTCTTTAATTCAGTATCATATGATATTGGTTAAATTTTAAATCAATTTCAATATCATAATTTGATATTATATAATAGTGATACTTTATTATACCTCTTAGTAAACTACAAGACTTACTCCTGCTTAATTGTGGGTTTATTTTTTCTGTTAAAAGAATACATTTGCCAGATTTAATATTTCTTACAAACATCTGTGGTTGACCCTGACTTTGTGATGTGTGATATCCTTACATGGTCTGGTATCTGGGTTGACAATGGGAGTCACCCGGGAGAATGATCTTTCCTATTTCAGGGCTGGGAGCATTATTGAGCTCCCAACCAATTGTTAGCCAGTTCAGTTCTCCAACCAGGAGCATAAGCTGTTTCATAACTACATTTCCAAGTCCAGAATTACTGTGGATAGAGGGCCATTTTTTATACATCTGCCCTTTAGACAAGAGCCTAAGAGTAACCAGCTGTTATACATGTAAATTCAAATCATGACCTTTTAAAATCTATAAACATTGCAATAGGAAAAGAGGGTTTTTTTTAATCTTTGAGAAATCAAAAATTGTTCTCAACTGTGATAAAATATTAATTCCTATGTTGAAATCAAACTGAAGACATTTTTATTCACCAGAAATAATTTCCAGAAAGTTATGAATTTATAACACTGCAGATTATAATTAAAGTTGTCCTTCAACCTTAAGTACTATCATTTATCAAGAAACTTAAATGAATATGTGGGGGTTGACGGAACTTTGTCAAACAAATATTAGAGATTAAAAGTTGTGAAGGAGGATTTTGAAGAGTGAAGAAACTTCTAATATTAAATTTTGTATTTATAGGACACTTGTTATCCCTCAAGTTCTCTGAATTTTTTACAGATATCATTCTTGTTATATGGACATTCTAATTTTTCCCATTGTACGGAACATAAAACTAGGGTCTGAAAAGTGAAGTGCTATTAATATTTTCATTATAGAAAGCCAGTGTGATTTTCTGATTAATAATGGAGGTGGGATAGCAGAGAAAAGGAGTGTGACCAGGAAGCAAAATTGGTACTAAACTGTTCATTAATGATTTTCAGAAACAATGAAAAGCTAAGAGAAAGAGAAATAAAAACATTTGAAAAGTGTTCATTAAACTATTTGTACATGTTTTAGGGTTTTTGCACATGCCCAAGACAGCTAGGCAGCATGGTAGATGGAATTCTGGATCCAGAATCAGGAAGACTTAAGTTGAATTTTGGCCTTAAACATTTATTAACTGTGGCATCCTGGACAAGTCAATTAACATCTATCTGCCTCAGTTTCTCCACTTGTAAAGGGGTGAATCATAATAGCATTTACTTCTTAGGGTCCTGGAAAGGATCAAATGAGACAATATCTGTAAATTGCTTAACACAGTCCTTGGCACATAGTAGATGCTTAATAAATGCTTAATCCCTCCCTCCCCTTTGATAAGCAACTTACACTAAACTGGCCCTCCCTTTCTTTATCTGTAAAATTAGAGAGTTAGACCAGATGACTCATTGATTACCTTCGGCCTCTAAATCTATGACCTTGTTGGGGTGAAAGAGGGTTGTGATCTCTAGAATTCATTTAGGCTGTTTCCAAGTCAAGTAAAGGTGTTTATTCAGGCTTAAGGGAAGCAGCACCTGGCAGATACCAGAAGTTAGAGATTCTTATAAAGGAACCAAGCTGTATGGAAAGGGAGAGGAAGTAATCTGAAATATACAGGCAAGGGACAGGAGCTCAGAGTTTCAGTTTCATTGTCCAACCCACTTGTCCAGGGCAGAGGGCAAGTGTTAATCTCATCATCTTCAGAAAGGCTTCAGCTAACATCATCAATCTTATTTCTGTATCTTTGTTTATATAAAAAGTATCCCACATTTATACCAAGTACTGGGATACATATACATCCTTATTATAAGTTTGAAGTGGCTATTGGTTGGTTCCCTTTCTTCCCTTTGTCACATGTACACACTGTGTGCACCTGCATGCGCGCACACACACACACACACACACACACACACACACACACACACACACATACATACAAACACATTCTCTCACTAAGTAAACTTTGGATCTTGTGACTACAACTGAAAGAAGTTGTTGCAATATTAGTTTTGCTGTTCTTTGTGCATTGGGAATAGATTGATTTTGGTTGCAAGGGAGAACTAAAGCAGTTTGTCAATTTCAATTCATTCAATCTTTTTTACCTTTTCCCAGAAGTTGATTTGCATGACAACTACAGGTATAATGGGAGCTAAAAAGAACATTCTGATCCTACCTACTTTGCCATTTGCTAAATGGAGTCTGGAGATGATTTAAAGAGGAACCAGGCTAACAATCCATAGATATTATAGGAATTTAAAAGAATTTTGATATATTTTTTTCATATTAGAACTTAAACTGAGAGGCATCAGATGGCAATAGGGGAAGGACAGTTAAAAAAATAAACAGTAGCATAGACCTGGTGTTAGCTGATGTTTTTGCAAACATAGATATAGGCCCTAATCAATCACAGAATTTTTTTTGAAAAAAAAAAACCACAAAAACAAAAAAAACCTCTTTAGCATAAATATTAGTCAAATTACATTTGATGACTGTCATGTGAAACCAGCAGGCATTTTAAAGTAAGAATTTCTAAAGTCAATGAGCTATCTATCTCTTCAACCACAGTCTCTGAAATAGGTGTCTAATATGTTGTAATTTAACAAGCAAATATAAAAAAAAAAGTCTGGCAGAAATTACTCATAGACCAACAATTCACACCACATGCTAAGATAAGATTAAAATGAGTGCATGATTTAGACATCAGGGGTGATATCACAAACAAATTAGGGAGGCATGGAAAATTTACCAATCACATCCATGGATAGGGAAAGAGTTCATGCCAGACAAGAGATATAGAAGTTAACAGGAGGTAACACAAATAATTTTGATTGCATAAAATTATAAACCTTTTTTCACAAACAAAACCAATGCTGCCAAAATTGCACAAAAAAGCAAGAAACTGGTGGGAGGGGGAAATTACAGCAAGTGTCTCTGATAAAATGTGTCATTTCTTAAGCATATAGAGAACTGAGCCAAATTAATAAAAGTAAGATTCATCCTCAATTGATAAATGGTCAAAGGATGCAAACAGGAAGTTTTCAGAGGAGGAAATCAAAGCTATCAATAACCATGTGAATAAATACTATTAATAATTAGAGAAATGCAAATTAAAACAACTCTGAGGTACCAACTCAGACCCATGAGATTAGCTAAGATTAAAAAAAAAAAGAAGAAAATCACAAACAGTAGAGGGGATATGGCAAAATAGGTTCATTAGTATATTGTTTGTGGAGCTGTGAACTAATTAAACTAGTTAAACCATTCTGCAGAACAATATGCCCAAAAGGATACAAATCTGTGCATACTCTTTTGTCCAACAGTACTGCTACTAGGTCTATGAACCAAGGATATCAAAGAAAAAGAAAAAAAAAAAAGACCTGTATGTACCAACAGATTTATAGCACCTATTTTTTGTGGTGGCAAAGATTTGGAAATTGGAGGGATGCCCATCAATTGGGCAATAGCTGAACAAGTTATGGTGTATGAATGTGGTGGAATACTGTTATGCTATGACAAATGATGAAGGGAATAGTTTCAGAAACACCTGAGAAGACTTATATGAACTGACACAAAGTAAAATGAGCAGAACCAGGAGAACAATCTATGCAGTAAGAGCAATATTGTAAAATTAATCAACTGTGAAAGACTTTAGCAACTTTGATCAATACAGTTATTCACCACCACTCCAAAGGACTCAGAATGAAAATTGCTACCCACCTAGAGAAAGAGAATTGGTAGACTCAGAATACAGACTGAACATTTTTTTTTCCTCTCTTTAATTTTCTTGCTTTTTTTTTTCAGAGCATGATTTTCAGACTGAACATTTTTTTTTCCTCTCTTTAATTTTCTCGCTTTTTTTTTCCGAGCATAAAAAAAAGTTTTAATTGACTTTATATGCATAGTGGATATCATAATTCTTGACTTCTCACTGGTTAAATGAGGGGTTTGGAAGGAGTTAAATATTTTGGAACTGAAAATAAATATTAAAAAATATAAACATGAATTAAATTGCCCATTTGATGTTAGATGCACCTGTTTTGTTTCTAATGACCCATGCACAAGTTCAATTGCATAGCACAAAGGCTAATAAATTATCTGTTTATCTTTCTTAAAATTTTGGCTATTTTTGTACTGCATCTTTGTTACTGAAAAGAGGGAAGCCTCTACTGTGCTTCTACTTTTCCTTTGATTCAAATTGAAAGTGAGAAAGGGAATTCCTTGAAAATGATCTCTATGTCCCTCCCTTGCTTTGGGCCTCTTCCAAACCAAGGACAAACACAACTGGTGAGGAGACTGAGCTGCCTGAATGGGGACCCAGCTAGTTGAGTAACTCAGCTTGTCCCCTCCTTCTCCCTCCCTCTCTCTTCCTCTCCTTCTCTCCAAAGGAAGGTAAATTTTGATGACCAGAAGCTGCCCGCTTGGGGTTTACTGGCTCTTCCTTTCTTCTTTTCTTCCTTCCTTTCTTCCTT
>JAQQSZ010003554.1:0-14413 GCA_028646595.1 Phalanger gymnotis
AGTCCTGCTTCCCTCTGCCCCTTTGTGGGTTCTGTAGTTCTAGAATTGGTTCAGAGCCATTTTTTCATAGGTTTTTGGAGGGACTTGGAGGGGAGTTAACGCTGGTTACTGCTTTCCAGTCGCCATCTTGGCTCCGCCCCCAGACCCCATCTTTTTACAGAGGCAGAAACTGAGGCTCAGAAAAGTGAAGCGATGTCCAGGGTGGGGTTTGAATCCAGGTCTCCTTGACTCTAAGTCCTGTACTGAATCAGAAGACCTGGGTTCAAATGCTGCTCCTGTCTGTGTGTGCCTTCCTTTCCTTCTCTGACCTATATGATTAGGAAGATAGGATTGGAGAGAAGATGACCTTCTACTCCTCCTCCCAGCCCTTGGCCTTCTGAGTTGACTTTTCCTCAGGCCCTCCGAGATCCTGGGGATGTGGACTCTGCTGCTTCATGGGTGCCCACACAGATTCAAGGCAAATGGCAGGGGAGGAGGTCCCTTCCATGAGCTGGAAGGAGAAGCCAGCAGCTGGGCAGGAAGGGGCAGGGGGTAACAGAGGAGACAAGAGGACAAGGTCAGCCAGCTCAGAAATGATGTCTAGGAGCAGTGTGTTTGCACACATGGATATGCATGTATACATGCATGTGTGTGCGCATACATGTGTGTGGGTACATATGTGTAAAAGTATGTGTCTGAATGTGTGTGAATGTGTGTAAATGTGTATGAGTGTGTGAGTGTGTGTGTATGCATGTGAGTGTGTGTGTGTGAGTGTGTGTGTGTGTGTGCATATGTGTGTGTGTATACTTTTAGTTGGTGACTAAAAGGTTCTCCTTTCCCCTACCCCTTTCCCGGAGCCTGGAGATACAAGACATGGTCAAGAAGGAAGAGGTCATTTCTCCCTCCTCCACTGAGTCCCATGGTCTGGGACAATGGAGCCAGTGCTACCACCTTTTCCAGCCCCATGTGGAGCCCTTGTCTTAGGGATGCCCAGTGCATGGGCCAGCCGTCCTTCTGACCTCTCCTGGACCCTCTGGATTTTGCTAACCTGCCTCACCTGTCTCTGCTACTTTCTACATCTTCGGGGGTTGTCCTCCTGCCAGAATGTAATCTTAAAGGCAGGGGCTGCCTGTCTTTTGCTTTCATTTGGGCCCCCAATGCTTAGCACAGAGCCTGGCAGCCCAGAGGGGCCTAACAAATGCTTGTTACCTTGACTTGCACATTCAGTAGGTACTGTGAGGGCTAAGGAGGATGGAGAGGATGAGGACAAAGCAGCAGCCCCTTCTCCTAGAAGGCTAAGCAGCAGAAATGCAGGCTGGAGAAGAGTCTGAAAGGAAAAATAGAAGTGTTGCCAGCCAGCTAAGTTCTGGAAACCAGAGAAACATTCTCTTGCAAAGTGAGGATTCTCACCCCCTACGGAAAGAGGAATGTGGGTGGGAAGGGGGTGTCTGTCCAGTCACTGCAGCAGGGACCCCAGAGAACCCACCGTGGGAACCAAAGGCTCCATGAGCTTATGGCCATGGTCTTTCCTAGGTGACAAAGACCTCAGCAAGTAGCAGCAAGTATCACGGCCAGGATGGGGTGAGGTTTAGGGAACCTCTCTTCCAAGCCCCTCATTGGATGGAAGAAGAAACTGAGGCCCAGAGAGGACCACTGCCCACATTTGCACAGCTGGTGAAGGCAACACCCTATAGTAGGGGGGTGGCCTAAGCAAAGGGGAGAGAGGCCAGTAGCAGGGCCACAAATTTGGCGGGGCAGACTCTGGTTTTCCTGGGGCAGAAGCCAGAGAAGCTGTGAAGGGATACAAGCCGGGCATTGAAGAAGCTTCTGAGGAGCAGGAAGTTGAAGCAATGAACAATGGGTTCTAGGGGGCCAAAGCAGGCAAGGAGGGAGGGACCCCTGTCCTTAGATAAACACCAAATTAAAAGGAAAGAGAAGAGGAAGAAAGGAGGGGAGGGGAGGAGAAAAGAGAGGAGGGGAAGATAGTGGAGAGGAGAAGAGAGGAAGGGAGGAAAGAAGAGAGGAGGGTAGGGTAGAGGAGAGGAGGGGAGGAGAAGAGAGGGGAGGGGAGGAAAAAAGAGGGGAAAGGAGGTGAAGGGAGGGTGAGTGCAAAAGGTGCATAGCTGGACAGCTCCTATAACTGTTCAGAGAAGGGACAGAGAGGAGAGGGAAAGGACTCTGGAAACCATAGACCACGAGTGAGATCAAAGGGTGAGGAGACACAAATGTTGCTGTGTGACAAATACGAGAAAGTGATTTGGGGGATCACATTTCTCTTGAATCATGAATCCTTGACTTTCTGCTCTTGTGCACACGTGACAGACATTTTGATATGTTTAATTTCTCAGTTCATTTATTTTCCCATTGGTTCTTCACCCCAGATTCCAGTGTTAAAGAAGCTCCCAGACCTTGTGTGTGTGTGACACAGGCAGACTTAGAGAAGAGAGACAGAGAGACAGACAGCTGAAGGGAGGGGTTTCAGGAGCTCACATTCCTCCCATCAAGGAATTTCTGCATCCAAATCCCAGCCATTTGGAATTCAGTAAAATCTAGTCCTTTCCTGTGAGACATTTGTCCTTCCAGAGGGTGCCCTTGTCCCAGTGAACCTCAGATGTATGGTATGGTGGGAAAGAGCCAAGTTCTGAGTCACCTTTACTTCCTTGGCCTGGAGGTTGTGGCACCTCTGGCAGGGGCTGTCAGGCTAATAAATGTTCCCTTGAGAAGAGGAGCCCTGGGAGGGGCAGGTCATGGGCACAGTAACTGACCTCTAGATTTTAAGAGCTTTAATGTGATTCAGTTTAATTCAATACAATTTGACAAGCATTTGTTAAATATCTACAATATGTCAGGATCAAACAAAACCATATTTGCAAAATGCTTTGAGCATAGTATCTGGTTCATAGTAAGCATTTTATAAATGTTTAGTGACTATTGTTTTTAGAGGAGTGGCAAGTTAATTGGCCTAAGTGACTTGCCCAGGGTCACACAGCTAGTAATTGTCAAGTGTCTGAGAACTCGGGTTCTCCCAGTGCTCTGCCTACTGTACCACCTTGCTTCCCTTTGACTATTGACTATTAATAAGCACTGATATCACATGGCTAGAAGGCCTGCCATGGCCAGGGCACCAATGGACATCTCCGGATGGGCATTTGGGGACAGTGGCTATTTGGGGCTGAGATGCAGACACTTCCAGAAGAGATATCCAGATAAACAGCTGCTGTCCCTTGTCCTTCAGATACCCAAGTGTGACTTGGCAGGGGATGGGGGGTAGTCACCTCCTGCAGGAAAGACTGCCAAAGGAGGCTCAGGCCTGAGTGGATTTTTAAAAGATGGGAATTTTTTTTTAATGAGGCTCTGGAGATATTATAAAGTTTGCTGACTCCCTATATTTAAGAAATGGATTATTTTGCTTGATGACACCCACAAACTGGGTCTTGTGATTAGCATTTCAGTAGTAGGATAATCTAAATACTCTAATTATTAATAAGACTTGCTCTCTTCTCCTCCAGGTGTCCACTGAAGCCAGGACTCAGAGCAGTTAATCCCGGCACTTAGAGGAACTAAACTTTCTGACCTTGCAGGGTGGCTTTGGAGTGTGTTCTATTTCCTCCTACCCAAAGAGGCAAAGCTACCGACTTCAGTCCCTAAACTCCAGAACCGAGGTGCATCGGAGGGATCCCCAAACTCCCTCATTCCTCTGTTCCCATAGACAACAACTAGCCGTGGGATACTCTGAGAGATGTCAGGGGAGGAGTTTTGGCCACCGGCATTTCCATCTGGACCCTCCTTTGTTTCAGAACCACCTCTGACAAAGCCAAATGCAGCAGTATCTTCAAGATCAATCTCTGGATTTGGTGATAGGATGACCTCAGTTCAAATGCCATCTGAGGCACTCATGAGATGTGTGACCTTGGGCAAGTCTTACCCTTTGTGAGCCTTTATTTCCTCATCTGTAAAAAGAGGGGTTGTGGTTCACGGCCTCAAAGGCTCTTTCCAGCTCTAGATCTCCAGTTTGCTTGAGTCACATTCATACTGGGGGTCACTTCCATGCTCATACCGGGGATCACCTCAGACAGATGTCTTTGGATGCTGCATATGGGAGTGAGAGGTTCACAATACCCCTTTCTGCGTCGCTCTTTTTTTTTTTCCTATGCCAGCTGGCTTCCTTTAGCTCCTTCCCATACTGACTTGCCAAATCGGCCTCCCGGACTACCTACATGAACTTAAGATTCCATCTTTCATCTCTCTCCCTTTGCAAAGTGCCTCCATAATTGGATCTCCCTCCATCTTCACTTTTGCCTCATTGGATCTCATATTTTCTCCAAGTTTCACCTTAGATGCCACCTCCTATGGGAAGCCTTTCCTGATTCCCTTAGTTCCCTCACCTGTCTATGAGCCGGGAAGCCTGAGCTCTTGGATCAGCTCTGGCCAACACTCTCCATGGGACCATAGACAGGTCTTCCACCCTCTCTGGGTTGTCATGGTCCCTGTGGAAAATGAATGGGTCAACCTATCTGGTTTCTACATTCTCTTCTAGCTTTAAATGCTATTAACTAACTTTGAGCCTGAATCAGCAAACCTGGGGAGTGGGGCATCGTTACTTTTCCCCTTAACTACCTTATGTGGATAATTGCCCTTCTTACTTGAAAGCTTCTGTTTCCTCATCTCTAACATAAGAGGATAGGATAGATGAAAATAACTATGGCTTCTTCTATGCTTATATGCAGGCACCTTTATACTGAGTTGAGGGGAGGGGGATAAATCATTCAAGAAAAGGGCTATTCTTTAAGCTAAGCTGGGTTTGTTATGAGGACCAAAACAGTTGCTTGGATAAGGGAAGCAGAGCTTCACAGGGAGGAGGTAAGCTGGGGGACAGCTTCTCTTTCCCCCTCATAGTGAATGCAGTGGAGCTAGGGGCAAGCTTTTCCTGCTAGGTGCAAAGTTTTTTGGCTCACGTGCTTCAATTTCATAGAAATGCCCTATTTCCTCTGAGATCTTGCAGTTGCTCATAAACCACCTGAGTCTCAAGGTCATAGTTAAGCAATTTAGTAAATACAGAGGAAAACCAAAGAGCATTAGACACGCATGTTACAGAGTGCAACATTCCAGTCTTTTCTAAATGGCCAAACCCCTTTCAGTCTAGAATATGAGAAAGAAAAGAGAGAGAGGGAGAGAGAGAGAGAGAGAGAGAGAGAGAGAGAGAGAGAGAGAGAGAGAGAGAGAAAGGAGGAGGAGGAGGAGAAGAAGAAGAAGGAGGAGGAGGAGGAGGAGGAGGAGGAGGAGGAGGAGCAGCAGCAGCAGCAAAGGAAGGAAGGAGAAAGAAACAAAGAGAAAGTAGGCATTTGGCATCTTTTAAAATAAATCTCTCATCTCTTAATGAAGGGGAAATGGGATACAAGGGGTTAACACACAACTATTTGTTGGCATTTGCATTAGGGTGTGTTGCAGAAATTCAATGATTCTATTGGTCACCACAGAAGGGTGGTGGAATGTGCATCAGGTTCTCTAATTCTATGATTCCATGGCTCTGAGGTTAGTGACAGTCAGAGGTTCATCAGTCTTCCCCCTTCACGTGTCCATATCTGGAACTCCAGCACTGCAAAATAGTTCTGTGCAAATGTCCCAAAGGCTAATAACGTCCGGAGAGTCCTAACCGAGAAACCCAATGTTAAATGGTAAGAGATCGGTCATGGCTGTGCTGTGACCCTATATGTGACTGCTATACTTTACTCTCATTTTCTTAAAATGGATGCATGTATTTATGTGCATATTTGAATATATATGCATATGTACATGTGTGTATGTGTGTATACAGTTGTTGAGTTGTTTCAGTTGTGTCTGACTCTTTGTGACCCCGTTTGGGGTTTTCTTGGCAAAGATGCAGAAGTAAGTTGCCCAGAGTCACATAGCTAAAAAGTGTCTGAGGCTAGATTTGAATTCATGAAGATGAGTCTTCCTGATTCAGAGCCCAGGGCTCTATTCACTGTGCCATCTAACTGCACATGTATGTATATATGTATATATACATACACGATATATACATGCATATATTTTGTGTCTGTATCCATATCTTTAGGTTTAATGGGGCAGATAGGTGGCACAGTGGATAGAGTGCCAGGTCTGGAGTCAGGAGGACCTGAGTACGAGACTGGCCTTAGATACTTTATATGGATGTGATTCTGGGCAAATTACGTAACCCTTTTTGCCTCAGTTTCCTCATCTGTAAAATGAGCTGGAGAAGGAAATGGCAAATCATTCCAGTATCTTTGCCAAGAAAACCCCAAATGGAGTCACAGGAAGTTAGACACCATTGAAACAACTGCACGACAAAATTAGAATTCCCATTTCTTTTCCAGAATGGTTGGCCCAATGCATAACCCCAACCACAGTGTATTAGTGTCTGCCTTTCCAGGGCCCACCCACTTTGACTGTTTTCATTTCTGGCATCTTGGCCAATTTTTTTTGCGTGAAGTGAAACATCAGAATTGTTTTGGTTAGCATTTCTTTTATTTTTGGTAAACTAGATCAATTTTCCATATGGCTGTTAATTACCGTTTTTGAGAACTCTTTGTTCAGATTGACCTTTGACTATCTTTTTGGAGATGGCTCTTAGCTTTGTATTTGTTTTAATTACTAACTTGTCTTAGATATTAGACTCATATTGGAGACATTTTAGGCAAAGATTTTTCCTTATTGATAATCTGCCTTCTTCTCTCCTCATTTCTTTGTATGAGCAAACAGCCTCTTTGAGAGGTGAAGAACTGCGATCGGCTTTCCGGTGAAATGCTGTAACTCCTGGGGTCTTCAGAAAGCTGCTGGTGGCGAGAGTTCAGTTAGGTGAACACAAGACATGAGTTTAACACTGGGAATTTTGTTTCTATTTAGCCAAGACTCCAGAGACAGCGAGGACTGACACAGAAAGGATAATCACTGAGATTTTGGAGGACTTGAAGGTCTTCATTAGGAGCACAGGTTTTGCTTTGAGGCTCCCAACAGCCCTGAGACATAGACAGTACATCTATTATTACATCTCCTGTTACAGAGGAACAGCAGAACCATCAAGGTGAATAGTTAGTGGATGAAGTGTTGGCCCCGCGTTCAGAAAGACTTGAGTTCAAATCTAGCCTCAGATACCTTCTGTGTGACCCTGGACAGATCACAACTTCTGCCTTCTTGATTTCTTTATCTGTAAAATGGGAGTAATAGTAGCATTTATCTTCCAGGGTTGTTGTGAGGATAAAAAGGGATTATACATAGAAAGCGCTTTGCAGATTTCAAAGAACTAGAAACATACTAGCTACAAATTATGAGAAAGGTGAGGCTTATGGAAATTAAAGATGTATACATGGTCACAGAAGTATAACATGCCAGGGACATGATTTGAATCTAAGGCTGCCTGAATCTAAGTTTAAATGAAAGAACAAACGAATAAGTGAATGAACAAATCAAACATATATGTGTATATATGTATATGTATGTGTATATATATATATACATAGAGAGAGAGGAGAGAGACAGAGAGAGACAGAGACAGAGACAGAGAGAGAGACAGAGAGAGAAGAGAGAGAGACAGAGACAGAGAGAGTAGAGAGAGAAAGAGAGAGAAGAGAGAAAGAAAGAGGAGAGAGGAGAGGGAGAGAGAGAGAAAGAGAGAGAGAGAGAGAGAGAGAGAGAGAGAGAGAGAGAGAGAGAAGAAGAAGAAGAAGAAGAAGAAGAAGAAGAAGAAGAAGAAGAAGAAGAAGAAGAAGAAGAAGAGAAGAGAAGAGAGAGATATATGTAGTTCATTTCTGGGAAGCTTTTAGGGAATTGTTTTCTTTATCCATAGTCCATGATGCTGATTACAGGTTCTGGTTACAGAAGAATCACTTTTAACTCAGTGGTCATGGGGGCTGGTGTGGTTCCAAGGCAGAGACAACAGCTTTTTTAGATATCTAGGAAATGTTGCTTTAGTCAGCCAGAGCTCACACTTCTCTGATGCTAACCTTACAAAAGCCACCCCTCCCTTCACCCCTGTGAGTCTGAGAACACTGTCATTATCTTCCTTTTTATGGATGAAGGAATTGCGTCTCAGCGTCTGTTCCCAATGCAATGACTAGTTATTGGCCAGATTTCCCACTGTCTTGGGTTGATGTAGAGCCTGTTTGCTAAGAGTGGAGCCTCCTTCTCAGCTGCCTCCCTCCTTAAAGGGCAGTTTCAGGGTTGGGCTGGCACTAAAGTTTATGACAGATTGCCAGCTGCAGACAAATGAGCCATTTCTTGGTTCAGTTCCCCTTGACCTACAGTGCCGGCAATAGCAGCCTTGACAGCTAGCAGTTACCGGGCATGAAATTAGACCTGTGTGGCTGCTCTCAGGTAGGGGAAGGAGGGCTCACAGAGGACACTGGGAGATAGGAAGCTTTCTCTGCTTGCCATAGTCTGATTGGGACGTTCCAGGGCTTCTACTAGCCAACCTTGCATGGATTTATGACCCCACTAATGTAGTGGACTCCATGAGCTCCAAGGCCTCCTCCAGCCTGCAATTTGACCCAATGCAGATATATCCTCCCCAGAGTCAGGCATCGACAAGAGAACTTCAACTCTGGTTGTCAGGACCCTGACACCTGGAATAGAAACCATCCCTGAGTCCAGGTACTTGTGTGTGTGTGTGTGTGTGTGTGTGTGTGTATACATGCATATGTTTATGTGTGTGAGTATGAGTATGTATGTTTATATGTGTTTATATTCCAGGCAAAAGTTTCTCTTCCTTCTAACAAGCCAGATGCCACTCATCTTCCACAAAGGCTGATAGGATCTCCCCAGCTATTAGTGTTCTCACCAGGTACATCTTTGCTCCTCCAACACTTTATCTTCGCAGGTCCTCAATCCCCTCCGTTCTTGTGATCTACTCCACCACTCTCTCTGCCTTAACTACACATAGAAATAGTCAAGTCTGTGACTTTGACCTCACTCACAAATGTTCCATTCATTCTCATGGGCTCTGCATTTTCCTCATCTGATCATAATCTTTCCTCATTCCTCTGCCTTATACCACCAAACCTTGATTCATTCTTACCATGACCTTCATTCTTTCCAACGCTGTTTCTTCTTCCCCAGTTCCTTGCCCCTGCACTAGCTGTACTCTCCTCCTTTCTCAAGTTTGTCCCCTTGGTGAACCAGTTCACCCGTACACTGTCTTCTACATTCAAATTTCTTGCATTTTTGTCCTGTCAATTTTCCTGCCTTGCCAATCTCAGGCCTTGGATTATTCCTACTATCTTTTTCTTTGCTCTTAGTCATGTGATGCTAAACAAAGCTAGAGAAAATCACACAACTGGACTGACTGGGTCTACTACAAATTTATTTTATATAAGCTCAAATAAACCCTCACTATAACAAGGCAACCTCCCCACATCTCCCTAATCAACTCATGAGCCCACTTCCCACCATGGCTCTTCCAAACCTTCTCATCCCTCCTCAAAACATTCCTGGCTCCCTCTCTCCCTTCCCTCCCAGCTGAGAACCTAGCTTCATATTCCATTAAAGATACTGAAGCCATTCCCTGAGATCTCCCTCCTCTCTTCCTCTTCCTTTCAAATCACTTAGATGTCTACTCCCACTATCTCCTCATTCACAGCATTTCATACTAAAAGGTGGCCTTTTCTCTATGCCAAGGCAAACTCCTCTATATATACAAGCGATCCCATCCCCTTTTGTTTCCTCAAGCAAATCCCCCCTCCTGCCCAAACTCTTCCTCATTTTTAATCTCTCTCTTTTGTTGTTCATTCTCTTTAAGATCTCATTTGGGGTTTGTTTAGCAGAGATAATGGAGTGGTTTGCTATTTCCTTGTCCAGCTCATTTTACAGATGAGGAAACTGAGGTAAACAGGGTTAAGAGACTTGCCCAGGATCACACAGCTAATAAGTGTCTGAGATCACATTTGAATTTAGGTCTTCCTAACTCCAGACCTAGTGATCTATCTACTGTGCCCCCCACAGCTGCCTCTTATGAGTACCTACAAATATGCCTGTGCCTCCCCATCCTTAAAGAATAAGCAAGCAAACAAATAAAAACCAACCCTAATTTGATCTTAGCTGTTAGCTCCTTTACCCTCTATAGCTAACACCTGAGAATGCTATCTATAATAGGAACCTCAACTTCTCCTTTCACTTATCCTGAGCCCCTGTCTCCACAGTTTCGCTTTTGGCCTCATCATTTGACTGAAGCTGCCCTCTCCCAAGACATCAATGTTCTCAGAGTTGCTAAATCCAGTGGCTTCTTTTCAATCTTCCTTGCTCTTGACCTCTCCACACCTTGGACAATGTAGCTCATCTTCCCTAGACCCATTTTTGTCTTTAGGTTTTGTGATACTGCTTTCCCCTGCTTCTCCTTCTACCTATCTGACCAATTCCTTACTGAATCTTCATCCAGACCATGCCTACTAACCATGGGGGTCTCATGGGACTCTGTCCTGGTCCTCTGTTCACTTTATATGGATTTTTCTCATGATTTCAATGGCTTCCATGGGTTCAATGATCATTTCAATGCAAATTATTCTCAAATCTGCATATCTAGCTCCAGTATCCCTTTGAAGCAACTGTCCTGTATTACCAATCATGTTTTGGATGTTTCAAAGTAGATGACCTGTTGGTACCTCATTTGCTTGTATTTATTTTTCTTTGTAAATGTTTTATTCAATTTAAACTTAAACACAAAATGAGAAAAGAAAAACATAGTCCCATGTACACAGCAGAACATGAGAGAGGATTCAGAATAAAACAATAAACTTCTGTTTCAAGAAAACCTATATAATAAATGCTTCACATTGTTTTCAAAGCTATCTAGCTTTTCTGTGCTTCCTGCTAAGTTTTCTCTTGTTCTCTGCTATGAACCTTTTATTCTTTTTTTCTTTCTCCCTTCCCTCACCTGCCCTAGAGAAGGCTACACTTAAACACGAATATGCATGTATGTACACATACATATCTATAAACAGACACCCACACATACATATATATATACATATCTACACTCATATACATATATGTAAGACCATAATATGCATATTTCTACTTGCCATCTGTTTCTCTGAAGGTGGTTAGTATCTTCCATCATAGATCCAAGTTTTCTCTCCAAGATTACTTTCATCTGCTCTGTATGTATATTTGTGTAGAGAGTTGCTTGCAAAGTATCTCCCACCATTAGAATGCAGACTCCTTAGTGACTAAGTTCTCAACACAGGAGGCAGCTAGAAGATGAAATGAATAGAGTGCTGGGCCTGGAGTCAGAGAAAACTCATCTTTGTGAGTTAAAATCCGGCCTCAGACACTTACCAGTGGTGTGATTCTGGCCAAATCTCTTAACCCTGTTTACCTCAGTTTCCTCATCTGTAAAATGAGCTAGAGAAGGAAATAGCAAACTACTCTAGTGTCTTTGCCAAGAAAACAGAAAATGGGGCCACAAAGAGTTGAGTATGACTGAAAAGTGACTGAAGAACAATGACAGTATTAGTAATGATAATAATGATAATAATATTATCTAGCACTTATATAGCACCTACTATGTGCCAGGCACTGTGCTAAGCATTTTAAAAATATCTTATTTGATTCTCAAACAACCCTGGGTAGGAAGTAGGTGATATTCCATCCCCAATTTTACAGTTGAAGAAACTGAGGCAGATAGAGTTTAAATGATTTGCCCTGGGGTCATATGCTAATAAGTATATGAGGCTGGATTGAACTTAGGTCTTCCTGACTCCAAAAATAGTACTCTATCCACTTTGCCACCTAGCTGCCTAAATGCCTGAGTGCTAATATATGCTTGTTGACCAACTGATTCAAATGAACTTATGTTCATTTAGAGAAGTGCACATTATTTTCCTCTATGAGAATATAAGCTCTTTGAGGATAAGAAATGTCTTCCTTCTATATTTACATCCCTAGTACCTAATGCAGTGACTAGCACATAGTAGGTATTTAATAAATATTGGTTTAATTTAATTGGCCTATCTACACATATATGCATGTAAGTCTTATTTTCCTGGTTCTGCTCATTTAATTCCGAATCAGTTTCCAGAAGCGTTCCCATGCTTTCTTGTATCCTTCATATCTATTCTTTCTTACAGTTCAGTCATATTCCATTACATTCATGGAGTACGACTTATTAGTGATTTCCCAGCTGATGGCCATCTGCTTTGTTTCCAGTTCTTTGCTGCCACAAAAAGTGTTGCTTTTATGTTGTGAAGTATATGGGGCCTTTCTCTTTTTGCCCATCTTATGTCAAGCAGTGGGAGCTCCAGGTCAAAAGTTAGAGGCATTTATGTAATTTGAAAACATAATTGAGCATTGCCTTTCAGAATACTCATTACTCAAATTTATCTGTGATCTCATTGATTCAGAAATTCCTTGCAACAGTAAATATTGTAACCCACCTGTATCTGTACATTTTATGCATGTCTGCCCATGCCCTGCCATCCATCCTCACATGGGATCCACTTAAACTTGGAACTTCCTCATGTTATTTGAAACTATGAAAGAATTCATGGAACTCTTGAATCGTCAACCCATCATTACTCACCCATGTCACATGAGTAGGCCATGATTTTTCAAATAAATTTCACCTTGTTGACAAAATTTATTCCTGTTCTTTGTTGGAATTCTTTAATTGATTATATGCTTCAGTCTATTCTCTCCACCATGTGCATCTCCATAACCTTCTAAATGGTAGGCATTTTTAATTTTTTGAAAACTGCTATATTCCATGCTTTGCAGACATACAGTAACAACAGTAGAATGTTCCTGTTAAAAGATGGGCCTTTGCTTTCATGGGAAAGTTGGGGTTATTAAAAAAAAAACAATCTCAGTTTCCACATCTTCAACTATGGGACAAACTCTATGTCTATCTGTGCCATCTGTCCAAAATATATGCTGATAGATAAGTACTGCAGGCTGTCCATGAACTTGTGTGTTGTAAACTGGCAGGAGATATTTGTTATCCATTTGATCTTTCCTATATGGATGGTCAGATCAATTGTTTTCAGTGGTTATAGATACAGTGTAAAACAATGTTTTAAGTCTTACTATACTTACAATGCTACCTTCAATCAGAAGTACATGGAGGACCACTCACAGTGAATCCCTCTTTAACTTGGACTCTGAGATAGATATCCTCCATCATAGTAGCCTGCAGAGTGGTAGGACCAATTCTTAACTCTACCACTCCTGTGTTAATCTGCTTGTATTTTGCAGTCCCTCCAATTTTGACTATTTCCATCTTGTTTCATTATTGTCAATTTTATTTTGGTGAGGTGAGACCCAAAATTTTTTTGGTCATAAGACCAAACTGTTGGCTCAGTGTGAGCTTGTAATCTACCCAAGCCCTACTATGTTTTTCATATTTAACACCCATTGGCCTCTTCTATCTTGGATACCTAAAGCTGATTTTTAGAAATTGAAGTGTAAGACTTTGTATATGCTATTAATAAACCTTATTTTATTTATCTTGGTCTGAAGTCTGACATGCTGAGAAATATTTGGGTTCTTATTCCATATCTAGTGGATTAGGTATTCACACATAGCTTTGGGCCATCATGGATACAATCAGCATTCTAGCTTTGTTTTTATACTCCTGATCCAAGTTTCTGGGTTTGAGCCAGGTAATAATGTAGCTGGGATAATTACTCCTTTATAATGTAGTTAGAGGCCTGGTAATATTATGCCCCTTCATTCATACATTTGAGCATTATTCTCATTGACATTCTAGGCCTTTTGTTCTCCTAAAGAATTTTTTCTAGTTATATCAGGTATCTCCCAGGCCTTTTGATTGGCATGCCAACAAATATATAAATCAATCTAAGAAGTCATATAATTTTATTGTTTCAAGGTGACCCAAATGAAATATGAATCTCTCTCTACTGATTCAATCCTTCTCTCTGTTAAAAAAGTGTTTAGTATTAGTATTTATATAATAATAATAATAACTTATTTATATAGCACTGGAAAGTATGAAAAAAAACCTTTGCAAATATTATCTCATTTTATTCTCACAGCCATCCTGGGAAGTAGGTGTCATAATTATTCCAATTTTTCAGATGAAGAAACTGAGGCTCAGAATAACTAAGTGATTTGCCTCGATTCACATAGTTTCTCAGTCAAGATTTGCATTCAGTTCTTTCTAATTATAAATCTTGGTTGGTTGCAAGTGCCACATACCTACCTTAATAGAAATAAATGCATTAAATAGATTGTGTAAGCTGTATATTCTTGGTGGGTTAAATCATAGGTCTTCTCTATGAATTCAAAAATTGATTTTCATGGGGGGTGGAGCCAAGATGGTGGCTGGGAAGCAGTGACAGGCGTGAGCTCCCCACCAAGTCCCTCCAAAAACCTATAAAAAAAATGGCTCTGAACCAATTCTAGAGCTGCAGAACCTACAAAGTGGCAGAGGGAAGCAGGGCCCCAG
>JAQQSZ010003555.1:0-14413 GCA_028646595.1 Phalanger gymnotis
CTTTAGCAAGTCATTGACTTGTTTTTCATGGTTTTCTTGCATCCTTCTCATTTCTCTTCTCAATTTTTCCTCTACTTCTCTTAATTGCTTTTCTAAATCCTTTTTGAGCTCTTCCATAGCCTGAGACCAAATCATATTTTTCTTAGAGGTTTTTTATGTAGGCTCTTTGACTTTGTTGACTTCTGGCTGTATGTTTTGGTCTTCTTTGTCAGCAAAAAAGATTCCAAAGTCTGAGTCTGAATCTGGGTGCGTTTTCACTGCCTGGCCATGTTCCTAGCCAACTACTTGACCCTTGAGCTTTTTGTCAGGGTACGACTGCTTGTAGAGCAGAGAATACTTTGTCCTAAGGTTGAGGGCCGATTCTCAGAGCTACTTCTACACACCAAGCTCTGCCACACCAGTGCTCCTTCTCCCCACAAAACTGCCAACCAGGATTGTGGCCCAGATCCAGGCAGGGTTTGCATTCCTGCTCTAATCTGCCACTTAATTCCTCTCACCAGGTGGGCCTGGGGCTGGAGGCAACTGCAGCTGTAGCTCTGGAAGAAGCCTCAGAGCCGTACCACCTCAGCTGTCCCCCGGGGCCGTGGCCAACCTTGAACTCCTTTTACTCTGCCCCAGTAGCTTTTCCCACTAACCTTCTCTGTTGTCTTTGGTGTTTGTGGGTTGAGAAGACTGGTAACTGCCACAGCTCACTGATTCTGGGTGCTACACCTGCTCCACGGGGCTCCCGGTCTGGTTGATCATGGTACGGCCCCACTCTGCTCCCAGCTCCATACAATAGACCCTTCCCAGTGACCATCCAGGCTGTCCTGGGCTGGAGTCTTGCTTCCCTTTGCCATTTTGTGAGTTCTGCAGCTCTAGAATTTGTTCAGAGCCATTTTTTGTAGGTGTTTGGACGGACCTGGGGTGGAGTTTAAGCAAGTCCCTGCTTTCCAGTCGCCATCTATAAGTAATTCCTTCTAACAAAGAGAGAAAAATTTTGGGGGAAAACAACCAACACATCAATCATGTTTGATTGTGTTTTACATACCCATAGTCCTTCCCCTTTGCAAAGAGGGTAAGACATTAATTTTCTCAGCCTTTCTCTAGGGCCATGTTTGATCACTACACTACTGCTTTTGGCCTTCTTTTAACTTTTCCATCATGCCTTCCTTCCCCAGGAAACTCATCACTGGGAAATCTCATTATCCTGGTTGATAATTTGAATCTTCAAATTGAATCTGCCTGGTCCTGTCATCTCATCAGTACTCTCTACCATTCTTATGGGACCCTTTGGCTGGAGGGCTGGTCCATGACCTCTTGGGCCTCTGTTTGAGAAAGGGGCTCAAAACAGTCTTCTCTCCACTTACCACTTACACTGCTTTTGAATGTCCCTTTTTCAGGTATCTCTGCCCCCTCCTCAGAACCCTCTCTTTTTCAGCTTCCTTTTGTGTGTTGCCTTCCCCCATTGGATTGTAAGCTCCTTGAGGTCAGGGAAATGTCTTTTTTTAATCTTATATTTATTTCCCTAGTGCTTAGCACAGTACTTGGCACATAGTAAGTGCTTTTAAAATGTTTATTGACTAACTGACAATTATACACTATTGTTTCTTTTTTTTCTCTTTCCATTTACATTGTTAGTCATCATATAACTATTTTCTTGGTTCTGTTTATTTCACTCTGCGTCAGTTCATGTCTTCCCATGTTTCTTTGATCTCCATCATTTCTTATGGAGCAGCCTACTCAACTTAAAATCACCCTGATGCAACTTTTTTTTTTTAATGTGGCATTCCATCTTCTGCCTTTGTGCTTTTGCAAGGACTGTCTCCCTTGTTTGCAATTTACTTGCTCATCATTTCTGCCTCTTGGAATCTTTAGCTCACTAAAGAATTCAGCTCACATACCTCCTCCTACAAGACGACATTTCTTATTCTTTACTTGTCAGTACTCTCTCTTTCCTCATATTCTTTGGTATTTACTTATCTGCTTACTTTTTGCATACTTTTAGCAGAATTAAACCTTTCAAGGATGGGGATTGTTTTTCTTTATTTTTTCTTTTTATCTCCAATGCCTGTCACAGTGCTTTATACCTAGCAGGTATTTAACAGTTTTTTTTTAAATTTTAATTGAATAATACTCATGTTAAGCAATAAGGCAGCATGGAAAAAGCAATGGATTCTCAGTCAAGAGGATATGATTACAAATCCTAATTCTGCCACCTGCTGGTTGTGTTACCTTGGACAAGTCACTTCCCTGGGTTTCAATATCCTCGCCTGTAAAATTAGACTTTTGAATTAGATGATATCTGCAATTCCTTCTCACTCTAAATCTTAAGACTTTTTACAAGCAAATTACATGAATAAATTTTTAAACACAACGCTATAATGACACCACCAAAAATGAACATGTCCTAGCGCCTGCTGGTGGTCACTGATTGAAAACATGTGGGAGAATCATGATACCTGGGCAGGTGAACGTGTGATTGGTCACCACAGCTTTCCTCCCAGGTAATTAACAGAAAAAGAGTCTGTTCAGAGGAACGGCATTGAGGTAGGGTGTAGGTCACTGTAAGAAACGAGGGAGCAGTTTTGTTTCTACAGAGTTGAAAGTATTCCTCCCCCCTCCCCCCTCACTGCTTTAGCAGAATGTAAATCAGGTGACTGATCTATCAGAGACCTGGCCTCTGGTCTGTTGGGTGAAAGGTTAGACGCTTGTACACATGCTTAAATGAGCCATTTGAGGAGGGCATGACGTAGGCAGTCAGGGGGTTGTATCTGGCCAACGAAGAGCCTGGTGGGAGATTCAAAGGGGGGGTCAATAAAAGGACTGGCGGCGTCAGTCTGAATCCTTTGTACTCTCCTGTACTCTGTCCAGGGGACATACCCATTTATTCAGACTGAATAAATGTAAAATATAATTAAAACGTTCCTGGTTTCCCAACGAGTATTGTTTATTCCTAGACAATGTAAGTATATTTCTAACAGTCACCTTTTCGTGTGAATAGATAGTTTATTAAATTTTTTGTAGGTTTAAGAAAATAAGAAATGCTACCTTTATCAAAAGCTTTATCAAAAATTTCCCCTGGATCCTTTGCCAATCAGTGGACCAGCTGAAATACTGGTCTAGTGAGAGAGTATTAGATTAAGAATCAGGAAACTTGGTCTTAGTCTATACTACTCTACTAAAAAGCTGTGCGAATTCAGGTAAATCACTTAACCTCTCTGTGCTTCAGTTTCTGCATTTATTTTCAGGATATGATAAAACTTTCCAAGCCTCTACAATAGGACTACTGTGGAGAATTAATGAGACTCAATGTGAAAGCATTTTGCTAAATTAGAAAGAATTCTATACAAAGATACTAGACCTCTGATTTCATTAATATAGGGAACTCCAGGCCAAGAAAATCCCTCTAGGAGTGTGTAGGTCAGCACCATCTCTGCAACCTAAAGTCTGAGAGTTTTCTAGACCAGTGTTAAGTGACTTGCCCTAGGGCATAAGGTGAGTACATAGGAGAGGCTAGGGTTGAACCTACATCCACTAGGCTTTACCAAGAGCTCCTTCTCCAGTATATGTCATAATTACTAAAGCAGGGGCTACTACTTATGTATGAACAATATTAGATTCTTCCCTTTCCTTCGTCTATCGGATTTAGTCATTAAATCCTGTCATTTTTTTTTCTTCAAAATACTGCTCATACTAATCCCTTCTTCTCCATTTCCACGGTCTCCACCTTTATAATTGTATTGCAGCACCTAAGCTCTGCTGTTAGAGAAATGTATACCCTGAAGCTCTGCTCTCTTGATTGATGGCTCCTTCTCAGGGACTGCCATTTTTAGGAAGAAACCCCACCATCATTGATCTGACTCATAAATGGACTCAGTTCTCCACCAGCCATGTCATGCTTTCCATCTCCACCATAAGTGCTGTCTTCTCCCATTAGAATTTTAATGAGCCTTGTCTGGGCATGCTCAGATCCCCTAACATGGAGGCACCTTAAATAGAGCATGCTCAGATTGCCACTTATGGAGGTCTTCTTCATCCCCTACCCAGTAGGTGGGGGTGACCTTCCTGGAGTGGCTATGAAGCCAGAAAGAGTACATCTTTAAAACTGGCCAGACTGAGACAGTCGCTCTCTTTCTGGCTCATATTCTTTCCTCCTTGCTTGCTGCATGCTTATGATCTAAGGTGCCTGTCCACATCAATCTCTGTACTCATTGCCTAGCCATGAGGAACCCAACATGCTTTTCTCCTTTGTAATACACAGTATCTGTGACAAAATTAGCATAGGGATTTTCTGATCTGTTCCCCTCAAATGTCACAGCTAAAGTTTATATATATTCACACCAGGTAACATCTGGCCTTACCTTTACAAGGTCATCCCCTGCCACTGCAACTATTCCCCTTAGGTTATGTGTCAGTTTCATCACTCTGTCTGGCTCGGGGGTCTTTTGATACCTGGTACATCTTGCCCATCCAACCCAAATGTGTTCTTCTGGGGAACCTGGTTCATGTCCTATGACATGTTTGTACCTACCACAGGAAATAGGGCCTCAGCCTTACTCATTGATGGAGTGGGATTCCCATATGTAATTGTGACATTCAGTCTCTCTGTAGGAATGCTGCCTTTGATTAGAAGGAGTCCTACCTGTTTAAGCAATTCCTCATCCTCAAGAGGGTGGACAAATTTGAAATTCCCAATTATATTTCCATGGTCAAAATTCCCAGGCCTGACTAGAAAAATTTCCTGAGGCATCTCACCTGCTTAATATCCATGGCCTTAATTATACATTCTTTCAATCCTTTCATTTTTCTGCCTAATATCCTAATGTCCGTCTTAAGGTCTGGTTCAACTCCTAATATTCAGAAACCTCTATCTTTTTCAATTGCAAAAGCAAGATCATACTCCTCACTCCCCCAATTACCTTAGCTTTTACCTTTTCTAGAGAATGTTCCAAACATACTCATGTTAATACATAAATATTAATGTAATTGACAAATGTAGAGCATTACGGCAATAATGGTCTACTAGATTAATATACCATTTGGAAGCAATACAATGGCACAACAAAAGATGAATTCAAATCATGAAAACAGTACCCATGATTTTTTCATGTATCGTGGGATGGCAATTAATTATACATACAGTAGCATTCAGATTTTAAAAGAAATGCACCATATCAGTAAATTTAGCAATTGAATAACAGTATTTTCATGAAGCCAAGGCAATTTGGATAAGCTTGTTTCATAGCCAAAAAAAAACCTCCTCCAATTAAACAAACAAAATATTACATAATAAAGCAATTCTAGGATTCAAATTGGGGGTCACAAAATGTCAGGACTGAAACAACTAAACAACAACAAAAAGGATTCAAGTAGGAATAAACAAAATTATCTTAAACTAAAGAAAATCTGCTTCCTATGAACAAAAAATTTTTTAAATGCAAGCAAAATGTGCTTTCCAGAATGGGAAGACAAAATTTCCTGAGACAGAACTGACAACAGCAAACAAACAACACATACACACACACACACACACACACACACACACACACACAACTTGAAGACAAAGTTTCCCAATTACTCAGCCTGCTTGCAAGAGGCAACACCTATTCAGGTGCAAAGGACTAGGTGAGCAAAGAAGTGACCTCAGGATTCCTTAGCTCACACATACTAACAAATCAATCTAGTGGAAAAACATCTTGCCTTCAAGTTGTTCACGAAACTGCTAGGATACGGACTAATCAAGCTATTTGTAGAAAATAATTCCTATTTAAACTCATTTTGGCCAGAAAAGTATAAACAAATCTAAAATAATGGACCTTACAGAGGTGAAAGCTGAAGCTTTCAGTGGCCATTCAATAAAAGCCTGGGGCAATTTGGGTTAAAGGGTTTACTTAGTAGTCTAATCCCTTTGGTTTGGGTAGCTGTGATTAGCCCCCCACCAGTTATCAGTTAAGGGAATAAGTTGGTGTATTTGTTATTACCTTTTGAAGTAAATGTAAAAGCTAATTTGACTGCTAGTGGCAAAATGTAACTGGAGCTCAAGAGACTACCCCTGGCTTTGGAGGAATAACTTCTGTGAGCGACAGAGCCATTTACGGAAAGCCTAGATATCTCCAAGCCCCTTAAAGGTAACCCTGGGGGAAGGCTGATCCCTTTTTTCCTTGCCTCCACCTACCTAAATGCAAATCATCCTTTCAGTCCGGTGTGACTCTTCTTGAACCCACTTAGGGTTTTCTTGGCAAAGATACTGGAATGGTTTGTCATTTCCTTCTTCAGCTCATTTTTACAGATGAAACTGAGGCAAACAGGATTAAGGGACTTGCCCAGGGTCAAGACATAGCTAGTGTCTGAAGCTGGATTTGAACTCAGGTCTTCCTGACTCCAGGTCCAGTGCTCTATCCACTGTACCACTCAGCTGCCCAAAATACTGGCCTGGTTTGCCATTTCCTTCTCCAGCTCATTTTACAGATGAGGAAACTGAGGCAAGCAGGGTTAAGTGACTTGTCCAGAGTCACACCGCTAGGACGTTTCTGAGACCAGATTTGAACTCAGGAAGATATAAGTCTTCCCGACTTTGGGTTGGTGATCTATCTACCGTACCACCTTGCTGTTCTTGGTGCTAGGGATTCTTTTAGTTTCCTTTTGTGTGGTTTGAGTACAATGCTATAAAGGCTATTTTCATGATCATGCAAGTGAGCCGATCTCAGTGGTATCAATAAGCACTTAATAAATGAACTATTTATTTCTCAACCTATCAGGTACAGTGCCTGGCCTACAGTAGGTGTTTAATAAATGTTTATTGATTGATTGATTCCAATCTTCTCAACATACTATTTCTCAACTGATCTTTTTTAAAACACCTTTGTTATGGACACCCCCTACCCAACTTCAAAGGACTCCCTACTTCCTATTATAAGAAATCAATACTCCTGTTCAACTACACAGCCTTATTCTAATTCTCTAATCTTACCTTCAGCTACTCACCAACATACAACCTCTGTCCTAGTCTGGTTGTCCCTCAAATATCTCTCTTCTTTTTTCACTTCCGTCTACCTAAGAGTAAAATCATCCTTCAATTTTCAACTCAAATTCCACCTTTTCCATACTATTTTTCCTAACAAGAGAATATATTTTGAGTGGTAAGTGAACTCAGAGTTCACATAATCCAATCCCCTCATTTTATAGATGAAGAATATGAGACGCCAGAAGCAAAGTGACTCGTCTAATGTCACATCAGTTCACAAATTTTGTGAGGCTAGGATTTGAACCACGGTGCTGACACCAATCCAGTATACTTTCCACTGGGCTGTGATACTTCTAGCAAGTTAGAATGCTGCCACAGAAAAGTCCTGGAAGGTTATCTAATTCAATCTCCCATTAGTGCAAGGAATCCCATGGACAATATCTCTGACTGGTATTCAAACCAGTTTCTGCTTGAATACTTCTAGAGCCCAACATTTCACTACTCACTAACAAAACAATGCATTCCATTACTGAGGCAATGTGGTAGAAGGGAATGAGCTTGGCATAAGGAAACATGGATTAGAATCTTAGTTCGGGTAATTATTATATATTTCACCTTCTGGGTTAAATTTCTTCATCTAAATTAGACATAATAATAATTGCTTTAACCACATTACTAGGTCATGAGGAAATAATTTTGTAAACTTTAAAGTCTTATATAAATGTGCTACAAACAATTTGTGGGCAAATCAAACTGTTATCTGCCTCCTTATAATTTCCATTCAATGGTCCTAATTCTGGCTCCTGGAGAAATACAGAACAAGCTTGCTATGCCTCCCAGGTAGGAACCCTTGAAATTGCAGATACATGCCTCCTCTTCATCCTCTTTCCTTCTTCAGGCTAAACATCTTCAGCTTCTTCAGACATTCAGCATGTGACATAGTTTCTAATCCCCCTACTATTCTGGTTGTTTTCCTATGGACATGTTTTTTTCCAGTCTGTCAATCTCTTTCTTAAAATGTGAAACCACTAACTGAATATAGTACTCTAAATATTATCTCACCAGTGAAGAGGATCCTAAGACCATTACTCCTTTTACTAATTTTATAGTGGAGGCAAAGGACCCGGAAGATGCAAGAATGAGTTCAAACCTGGCCCTACCTTAATTTTCCCATCTACAAAATGGGGCAGCTAGGTGGCACAGTGAGTAGAGCACCAGCCCTAGAGTCAGGAGAACCTAAGTTCAAATCCGACCTCAGACACTTGACACATGGACTAGCTGTGTGATCTTGGGCAAGTCACTTAACCCCAATTGCCCTGCCCAAAACAAACAAAAAGAAGAAAGAAAATGAGGCAACTAGGTGGCATCCTTGTACTAAAGGTAGGAAGACTCATGAGTTCAAATCTGGCCTCAGACACTTACTAGCTGTGTGACCTGGACAAGTCATTTAACCCTGTTTGCCTAATTTCTTCATCTGTAAAATGAGCTGGAAAAAGAAATGGTGAACCACTCCAGTATCTTGGGGTCATGAAAAATTGGGCATAACTGAGCAACCCAAAATGGAGATACTAATGTCACTTACCTCGCAGGGTTGTTGCCAGGATTAAATGAGATAAATGAAAATCACTTTGCAAATCTAAATATTATTTCTTCAGGAATTAATCTTCCCAGAGCATATTTTGACTGTATTACACAGTTTTGCACTGAAATGTATATTGTCTTTTGTATTAGAATTCCTTCTACTAGCTACAGCCTGAGAAGTCTTTACTTGAATACTTCTGTACACAAGAAGCTCAGTCAGTGTTTGACAAAATAGCTCATTTCATTAATAAGAGCAAGAAATATTGGAAAGAGCGCTGTATTGGAAAGACTCAGAAAACCCGAGGTTAGGTCCTGTTTCTGTTCTTGTGTGCACTTGTGTGACATCAGACAAGTCTCTAAACCTCAATTTTCTCACCTGCAAAGTGGGAATAAGAAATGTTTGCTCTACTCGCATCTTGTGGCGAGGAGAGCGTTTTGTAAGATGCAAAGTACTGAATTTACATCACAGAGGAGTTATCTTAATTATCAAAATCTGTTTTCTTTGGGGCTGTAAATCCCTTGGGGCTAAGAAGCCTCTTGGTTTCCTTTCCTGTGGTTTGAATACAATGCTATAACGGATGTTTTTATGATCGTGCAAGAGAGCAGATCTCAGCAGTATCAAGGAGCAGATAGGCTGGGCCCAATCAACTTCTGCTTGGCATTAAATTTGCTTCTGATGGGTATTAAATTTGCTTCTGATGGACAGGCCTAGCCAAAGTTGTAATTGTTAAACACAACTGCAACAATTGGACCATTTTGTCTCTACAATGGAGCAGCCATTCACTAAATGGTACTCAGGTGGCTTGACAGGGTTAACGTATCTCATTTATAAACAAGGAAAATGAACTATCATTATCTGGCTTATTAAGTGGGTCTAAAATATATGGCACTTACAGCAGGACATTTCTTAGGGGAAGTATTTTTGAATAAGGATGAATTTTCTTACTAATCCAAATCAACAATTTTAAATTAAACATTTTCATCCTTAAAAATCATCATGTATCCACAGAACACCCAAACAAGTTCAAAAGAAAGCTTGGATAGTCCCGAGAAGGTAGACAAAAGCTGACTTTTTTTTTTGAGAGTGTTGATAACAAAACACTCAGTTCTCCCCTCTACTATTTTTAAAAATGTTGGATGCCACATATCCAGGGGTTGGGGAACTGTCTGGAGATGATCTTTTCTCAATGAGTTCTCTCTGCTTCCTGGTCTCTCATGGGAGTTACTCCATCTGTGCTGGGCCCCAGAAGGAGGAGGTGGTTTGTTTTCGTGCAGCCTGAAAGTGACAAACAAACCTCCATATTATTGTTCCCACAATTACTGAATAGTGACAGGTTAGCAAACTTTCCCTGGGTTAAGGAAAGAGAATTCTTGGGCCCTGGGGGGTGATCTAGGAGTAAGGGAAGATAAGCAGGCAGACAGGCATTAACAGAAGTCTAGGAATAGTGCTCTCCACCCTCTGCCTCAATTTTTTTTTTTAAAAGAACTGGGTGAGCAAAATGTTGATTTTAGGCCAGACTTCTTTATAGGTGCTCACAGAATGTGGTTTGATCAATGAACTGAAATGCATTAAACTTAGGAAGAACTTTCTCTTCCAATGTTTTTGATGTGAGATCTGGAAGGGAGCCTCAGAAATCACTGAATCCAACTGTCAAAGGGTGACTGAATTCTCTGATTCCATTCGGAAGAACTGGTCTAAACATAGGCCTGTATACCTATTGTTTCTCAGGCCACCCTTCACTGTGAAAAGTGCCTGTGGCTGTGACCAAGCACAGTTAGATCTAGTTACATCTTCATGGGCCAGTAGTAGCTCAGGAAAACCATTTGGGCTGCAGATTAAAATGAACCTATCGACAAAGTGAAAAAAGATGGTGTAGTGTAGTAGATAAATACTGGCTGTGTGACCTTAGATAAGTCATTTAACTTCTCAGTGTCCCAGGCAACTCTCTAAGATCTATTGGTGGAAGAGACTTTCACATTTGGAAGTTCCCTAGATGGATGACGTTGAAAATCTGAGCAAAAAAAGGACAAATGTAAACAGTTAAGAAATTTAGAGGTGTCCCATCTGAAGGAGAAAATAAATCAGGGTGCATCTAAATTGAAGTAGAGACTTAATGAAATAAAATTGAACATTAGGCCTAAAAGTATTTTATTCCCTTTTCTCACTCCCTTTTTATGGTTCCCAGGAGATAGACAGGGGTGGGGAATCTTTGTGGATGGTCTTTACATTCTCTTAGTCTGGTATTATGGGTGAAGAAAGAAAGAATGGAAAATGAGCTGAGGGTAGGTGGGTGTGGATGTGATTGAATATAATTTTTGGGAACATGTTAATTTTGAAAACTTTTATCTTCAAAGCTTCTCAAGGACTGTTCAGCTTTAGGGTGAAGGCATGTGCCTCCCCATGTTCTTCTAGTGTCACATCTGGACAGTAATTTCAGGAAATTCTATTTTCTTAATTGAAATCTACCCTAACCACTCCCATTAGGGACCAGCAGTTCAAAGCACTTTTCTTCACAATCACACGAGAGTGACAACCTATTTTTCTAAAGATCATTGGACATAGTTTTGAAAAAACATGTATTGACAATCTTAGAAAAAGAAAGACATTTAGCCAGATCTCTGCTGCCTTGTCTTCTGCATTTCTACTATTGCTGATGCCATTGGAAAGAAAATAGTGTCTTTCTTCCTTAAGGTACTTTTTAGTCTTGTTTTATTTCCCATCTGAAATCACAACACTATATTTGTGACATCACTGGAGTTGCTGTGGAAATGTTTATGTCACAGAGGATTATGACCTCAAGTGGGGAATTTACAAGAGGAACAGTTGAACTCTTGGGAAAACAAATATGTTTGCAAAAAAATGTACAGTATATGGAAAAATCAGGAAAAATATGTGTTCTATTTATCTTCAAGATATCTCCCCAAGTTTCCTCCTGGAAGTGCAACTGTTTGTAAGAGCTTTTTGAAATGAACATAGTCGTTTCTCTATTTGTTTTATTTATCGTGGGCACCTTTATGGAAAGCAGAAGGCCAAGAGGTAAGGAAGTTGTCACTGCAGATGTTACTTTCAGCTACCCACTTATTAGGAGAGAGAGGCAGGGAATTTTGCCTCAGGAAAATGGTCATATTATTTCTGCCTTAAAAAAAAAATTCTAAGAGGGGGCCCTATTTAACAAATCTCCTTACATAATACTGACTGGATCTTAGTGGAGAAGCTTAAAACATTAAAAAAAATATTTTCATGTTATTTTTACTGTTAAATCAACAGAATGCCAAACTAGAGATGGAAAAGACCCATTAAAGCCATCTAGCCTTTCTCCCTGCTGGGGCAGCATTGTTCCCTAAATCTACTTTCCAATTCTCTGCCTAGCCTAGTTTGATGTAGCATAGACTTAGCTTAACTACAGCATACAAGGGAAAAGGAAGTGGGGTTTAATTTGGGATGGGAGGTATTGGGGCTCGGAGGGGGCGTCGGCTGCTGCATAAGTGTATTGGGAAGTGGGGTGGGGGGAGATAGAAAACCCGACGTATTAACTGTGTAAAATCACGTCCCCGAGGGGGGAGGCTCTGCCTTGTCCATGAAAAGCGAACAACACAAGAAGGCATCGCCAGAATTAAAAGTCTTTAATGAGAGTCGAATGAAACTCGGATTTGGAGGGAGAGGGAAGGGGGAAAGAAACCTGGATCCCAGGGGCGGCAGGAAAAGCACCTGTGCGTCCTACCCCTCCCCCGACTCTTTAGCTTCTCAGTCCCCCCACCCCCGCCCCCAGTTCGCCCCCGCCCCCAAAGCCGGTGCAGCAGCGGGTCCAGCACGCGCCCCACTAGTTCCCTTGCGCAGCCTGCCAGCCTTGGTCCGGAGGGAGGGCGCGAGGAGGCGGGGGGCGGCAGCGAGGAGAGGGGGGGATGTAAAGGTCGTGCGGCTGTGGGTGATTTAGTAGCAGGGTCTGTAGTACAGGCTGTCCCCAGCAGCGGAGTCAGCGCGCCCCACGTGACGGCTCCGTCTTCAGGCTTTGGCTCTTCGGTGAGCTCCACAAACAGACGCACATACACACACGCACACACACATACACACACACTCTCTCTGCTCTCCATCCAGTCTCTCATTTCTCTCCTTTCCTTATCTCTTCCCCTCCTCTCGCTCCCTCTGAATACACACACGCACGCACACACTTACACACAGATATACACACGCACACACAGACATACACACACAGACACACATACACAGACACATACCCACCCGTACCGGCAGCAGCGGCGGCAGCAGCAGCCCGGCAGCAGAAGTCAGGGCAAACCTCTAGGTTCAGTCTTTAGTAACGGCAGCATCAGTAAAAATTCCAGGAAGGGTGAAGAGTTGAGAGGTTCCTTTTGCATTTCTTTTCTTTTCCTTTTTGGAGAGATTTTTTTTTTTGTTGTGTTGTTGTTTTTTTCCTCCCCATTTTGTTTGCATCCAGAGGATGGCAGGCTGCGGGCTATCGGAAGATGCCTTCTTCTCCTCTTTCTTTTACAACTACAGCTCCTCCTGGGAAACCTCCTACAACCAGGTAAAAGCCCCGTGGCTTGATGCTGTTTCTTATCTCTCTCCTGCACCCCCCTCCACCCCGGTCCCCTCCTTTCCTCCCTGTCGCGAACCCACTTAGCACTCCACAGGGATGCAAAAGGCTGGAGAGGGAAGTGGGGGGTGGCGGCGGCGAAGTGGGTTGCTCAGTCTGTGTATGTTTCTGCAAAACCGAACGTCGTGGAAAGGGGGATAGGAACGATAGCTTTCCAATCGCGATGGGTCTTTCTCGCCCCTCCCTCCCCCGCCCTCCCCAATCTTCTATCAATTTCACAATCTCTTCCCCCTCTTTCCTTAGTACCCCCCCCCCGTGAACCCCCTCCCCCCCCGCCAGCGAGATCCAAAGAAAGGATGGAGCTGGTGCGTTACCCCGAACAACTCTAGGCACAACAAGGCAACTCAAGCGAAACCTCCTAAGTCTCCTTCGGTGCTTTTTTCCCATTCTTTCTTGCAGCCTGGTTGCCTGTTAGTTGGGTCCTAGAGGTGGATGGGTGGGATCCAAGCCCCAAGCTATTTGCTGGCAGTGGAACCTTCCCCTCTTTCCCTGTCCCATTCCCCCTCCCCTCCCGCCCCCAACCCGTTTCTTCCCCTAAAATGGCTGCATATGCAAATAAAGCATCCCTGACCCGGTCTGGGTGGGAGTATTTGAGGCTTCTCCCTACGCCCCCGCACCTATCCCCCTCCCACCCCCACTTAACTTTGATGACTGTGCAATGCAGTCTGGCCGCATCCCTTCCCCGGGAGCTGCTCTGTGCCTCTAGGTGTACCTGTCAGTCTGCCTTGGGGGGTGCCGGGGGAGGGCAGAGTCGTCGAAGTGAGAAGGGATACGGAGGAAAACAAAAGCGGGGGGGGGGGGAGCAGGCAGATGGGGTGTCCAAACCGGGTGGGTACCTGGAGGAGAGAGCAGGGTGGATCGTGTCTCCTGGTGTAAAAGCTATTCTGGGAGCCTAGGAGAGAGCCCGAGCGGGGGGTGGAAAAAAGCCTTTTAATTAAGTAACTGTTGTAGTCTGCTGCCCCCACTGCTTGTTTGGTGAAAGTCTCCAGGCATCTGTCATCTGTAAACTACACCGTGAAGTAGAGAGGGAGGGACGAGGTAGGGACCGGGAGGGAGGTAGAGGAAGTGTGAGAGAGAGAGTGTGTGTGTGTGAGAGAGAGAGAGATGGAGGGAAGAGGGCTGGCGAAAGGAAAAGTTAAGGCTTAGGAAAAAAAAAATTAAGGATGCTGCGTTCAACTTGCTAGGCAGCAACGTGCCGCCTGCTGGAGCGGCCTCCAGCGCGTGGGATTCCCAGGTCAGGTGTCCGCGTGCCTGTCAGGCGGAGCGCGCACGG
>JAQQSZ010003556.1:0-14413 GCA_028646595.1 Phalanger gymnotis
TAGATGTGTTTAAAGGCAACTGCATAGAGACACATCAGAGAGGACCACAGAATCATTGACACAGAGCTAGAATATACTTTAGAAATCTTTCTAAAGGCTCTCTTCATTTTAAATTGAGGAAACTGAGGCCTAGAAAAGGGAAACAACTCACCTGAGGTCATGAGGCTAGAAAGTGGCAGAGTTTGGATGTGAACCAAGGCCTTCTGACTTCAAATCCAGCAGTATTATTTCCACAGTACTGTGTTGCAAAATAGCTTTAATTTTTTGGTGACTTTATAGGCTAAAAAACTGAGGACATTAGTAAATAACTGATATGCTATGAACAATGAGAATAATATTCTGTCAAAAAATTTGATATCAATATGGACTGAAATATGCAAGCTAGTAGTAGGCAAAGGGCAGTGTTGGTTGATTAGAAAAAAAAAATCCCTAATTCATCTTTTCATTTTTGGGAGGTCTTAATAAACCTAGAATTGAATAGAGAAATAAGGTTGGTGAAAGATGAGTTCTTAATCATGAGGCAGTTCCTAAATCTCTTAATATTGTCATTTAGAACAGAAGGTGTACTAGCAAGAAAGCAACCTCCAAAACCAGACAGAGACATAGCTATAATTCAAACAGTGACAAGAATATATCCCTTAGCAACCATTAAGAGACCATGCCAACTCTAGGGGAGTTAATGCTCTCAGTTTGGGGATTAGACCCTGAGGATGAATTGTCCTGATTGGATATGTGAGTAACCAACATCTCATCCAAAACCTATGTTTTACTAATCACAAGCTATGTTACACATCCCATTCAAATATCCAACAGGAAATCAAGGACTACCCAGGCAATTTGCTATTTTGTCTGCCATCACATGTATAAAAATAAATACAAAACAGTAACAAAATTAACACCATAAATGTTAAAGTAAATACCATTGTAAGTGAAAAGGGAGTGAAAACTTAGCTGCTCTATGTTTCCCCTTATAATCCCTATGATGTCCTGTCCCTAGCTCCCTTATTTGCATGGTATCACCCTATTAGAATGTAAAATGCTTAAAGGAAGGGCTTGCCTCATTTTTTGTACTTGTAACCCTGGTGTCTGGTATAGTAAGTGATATGCATGCATGCATGCATGCATACATACATGTATGTGTGTACATACATACACACAAGTATGAGTATAGGTGTGTGTGTGTGTATGTTTTGCCCCCATGAAATCATGCATTTCCTAACCACCTTCCCATCTCGACACACTCTTAAGAACCTGGACCACATAATTGACTCTTCATTGAAGTGCATATATGTCACATCCTTTGAAAAGACTTCAGTTATTCAATAATACCTTAAATTCTAGAAGTAACTCTTGGTCCTGAGAACACAAAGATAGCAAAATGACACATAGCTTGTTTTCAAGGAGATTTATTTCTACAGGGGGAGTATTGGAGATTTGTTGGTGAGACAGAAAAATATGGTATTCAGTACTAAGTGATAGGAACTAAAGAGAGAGTTGGACCAGGGAAAATTTGCTTGGGGAGAGAACACTTTCAGCTGAGTGGTTTCGAGAAGACCTCCCAGAATATTTAATCTGTGATCTGAGTCTTGAAGGGCAAATACACACACACATATACCTACACATATATACATATACACATCACATACATATAAATATATACATACCTATACATATGTGTATGTATGTACACATGCATGTATACACATACATGTGTCTATGTGTATGCATGTTCATATATATGCACATGCATTCATGCACATATATGCAAGCATGTATGTACATATATACAAATGGGTGTTACCAAGAATAATGGCAGCTACTAGGTGGCTGCCCCTTCCACCTAGTGTGAATTCTTGCATAAACTTCCATTCAGCTTTCTCATTTGGGTTCAGGAAGCTCTCTGCCAAACACTGCCTTTTAGCTGATTCCTCTGAGTGCCGTTTTAGGCTCTTAGAGTACATTCTGGATGTGAAGAAGAGCCTACTTGAATGAAGAGGGAGAGAAGACAGAGTGTCAAATACAGGGGACAGCTAATAGTCTACTTTGGTGGTGTGGCTAGAACTTTTGAGTATACAAAAGATGTAATATGGCCAGAAACAGGAACTAAAACTTGAAAAGTAAACCCTGGAACCACTCTGTGAAGGGCCTTAAAATGTCAACCAAAAGTATTTGAATTTTACACTGTAAGCAGTATAGAGCCACTAAAGTTCTTTTGAGCAGTATGGTGTCATGGTTTTTAAGCTGTGCTTGAGGAAAATTATTTTGGCATTTGTGCGACGGGTGGATTGTTGAGGATGGAATAAAGAGACAGTGAAACTACCAGAGGCTATTACAGTTGTCCAGGTGAGAGGTGATGATGTCCTGAACTGGATTGCTATCTGTGGGAAGGGAGACAAAGTGACAGTCATGAGAAAGGTGCCAACACATGCCCTTTTTACATGAGATTATTAACTTGAGGAATGGAATAGAAACTTTCTCATGAACTTATCGACAACTTGATAGTCAGAATTTTAGGGAAAGAAGACAAAGCCTCCTATTCAGCCGACCTAATTGCAAGGTTGATTAAATAATGTTCAGACCAAATGCATATAATTACTCTAGCTCAAATAAACTATCCTTCATTATCTGTACTCTGTGCTTTTCTATCACAGTGCTTTTGATTTTGTTATTTCTGATGTTTGTAATGGGACCCCTTTTCTTTGCCATTGAATTACAATCACAATCAATGCTTTAAAAGTCAAATTAAATGTCATAACACCACTGAAGGAGGGAATTTACCTTCTTCTACCCCACTCTTTCTATTCTCCCTTTGGATTCTACATGGTTCTTTGCTTACATCTCTCTCTCTCTCTCTCTCTCTCTCTCTCTCTCTCTCTCTCATACACACATGCACACACATGCATACATACATATATACACACAGGACACATATAGTTGTATACATATATATGTATGGGTTTATTCTTTTAGTTTTTAGTAACTATATTTAAATGAATTAATTTCAATGTACACAGCTAGGGTCAGGGACTAGATTTGTGATTTTACTGGCATATGAAACTCCCTGAAAAGGAAATGCTCTCTACCAAAACACAATGGAACCTTCTCTGAAACATAATTTTACAATATTGCTTAGACTATTGAGAAGTTTGGACTTGCCCAGATTCACATAACATGCTTCTCCAGACATAGGACTTGAACCCAGATTGTCTTCTCTCTGGGACCAACTCTCTACTATGCCTTTGCTTCAGAAAACTCATCTTCCTCTAATTTTTCATGTGTATAGTACATAATTTTTTGAGTCACTCCTAAGTCCTGATTTGGGATTCTTTACTTGTCTTTTCATTCATATCTACCCATCTTCTATGGATGTAGTTAGTATGTATCTTTTGTCCTTGTTTTGTTTTACATTGTTTCCCAATTTCTTTCTGTTCCTCATATGATCAGTTTTAATTGTCTTATATTCCATTATATTAATATACCTTTTTAACGTGAATTATTGGGCAAAAGGAAATGATTATTTTATAATTTCTACTATGTACTGAGCTTATACTCCAGAAAACTCTACACATTTGCAATTCTACCAGCAATGAATGAGTCCATATGCTTTAATGTAATTCAGTCAGTTAGTCAATCAACAAACATTTAATTAAACACCTACTTCGCTCCAGACACTGGGCTAAATACTGGGGATACAAAAAGAGGCAAAAAAACAGTGCCTGCCCTCAATAAGCTCAAGGTGTATTTTTGTTTTTTCTTTATTTTTAAATTTATAATTTTTATTTTTTAACATTGCTTTAAAGTTGAGGTCCAACAACTTTTAGTTTCATGTAATACATTCTACCTCCCATGATGTAAACAAATATAAACAAATAAGCTACATACAGGAAAATTAGGAGATAATTAACAGGGGGAAGGTCCTAGAAGTAAGAAAGATTTGGAAAAGCTTTCAGTAGAACATGAGATTTTATCCAGGGCTAAAAGGAAGTCAGGGAAGCCAGTAGGCAGAGATGGGGAAGGAGAGCATTCTAGGAGTGAGGGATAGACAGAAAATGACTGAAGTGGAGTGATGCAGTTTCTCATTAGACCAATTTCACTGGATTAAAGAGCATGTGGCAGGGAGTAAGGTGTTAGAAGATTGGATAGGTAGGAGAGGGGTAGATTAGGAATGGTTTTGAACACCAAATGGTGAATTTTATATTGGATCCTGAAGGGGATAGGGAACCACCAGAGTTTATCGAGTAGGGAGGTCATGTGATTGGACCTGAATTTTAGGAAAATCATTTTGGTGATTGAATGGAAGAGGGTCTATAGTGGGGAGTGACTCGAGTAGGGAATTTCATTACCATATAAAAATAAATACTGGGTCTTTTGCACCAGAAACAAATAGACCTGAAATTAGAAATGAATATGTAGCCTGCATATATGCAGGATATAGCACTTGAAAAAAGGTAGGGATGGAATACAGGAAAAACAGTTGGCAGAATATCTCTAATATATTTATCATTAAGTTAGGATTGTCAAATACACACATGTACATATATATATATATACATACATGAATTTATCATGTGTTATTTTCTATTGTAGTTATTTGTTTATATGTCATTTCTCCCTAATAGACTTTAAGCCTCCCACAGCCCTTTCCTTGATTAGGAAACAGGAAAGAAAAAGATTGTTTTGGCTGCATAATACCTTTTGTATGCATACCCCATTTTGTCTCAGCAGTCAACTAAAATATATTTTCTTCTCTATAAATAAGTAGACAGAAAACAATAACTACAACATAAAACCTTACCTGCTTATGCACTGAATGGAGATCTGAGACTTCATTGTTCTGTCCCGCATGCCGTATTTCTAGTATATACCTATATCGACAATCTCCATCATAGCCTGTTCAAGAAGTTACAATGTCCACAGACCTATTCTTATTCAAAAAGTGAATACTACAGTATTAGAATTGGAGGAAATCTGTTTGACAGATGAGAAGACAAGTAAACAAGCAATTTATTAAGCGCTTACTATGTTCCAAGCATTATGCTAAATGCTAGGAGTACAAAGAAAGAAAAAAAAAACAAAAACATTCCTGCTCTCAAGGGATTAAGAGTCTAATGGGGGAAACAACATGGAAACAAATATACACAAACAAGAAACATAACAGGATAAATTGAAGCTAAACTCAGCAGGAAGGCACTAAGATTAAGAAGGAATAGGAAAAGTGTCTTGGAGAAGTTGGACTTAACCTGAGATCTGAAGGAGGTGAGGGGAGCCAGGAGGCAGAGATGAGGAGGGAGAGGGTTATAGGCAGGAGTTGATAGCCAGTGAAATTGTCCAAATTCAGGAGGTACAATATCTCCTTCAAGGAATAGGAAAGCCAGTGTCACTTTATCACATCAGTGATATATATATCATATATATATGATATATATATGTACATATATATATATATAATGATATTATATGAGTGGAGGGAGGTGGGAGCAAGGTACAAGACTGGATTGAATGTAACTAGGTTATGAAGCATTTTAAAAGTCAAATCGAAATTTTGTATTTAATCCTGAAGGTAAAAGGAAGCCATGGGAGTTGATTGAATGCAAAGGGAGTGAAATGATCAGATATGTTTTAGGAGTAATGAAACAAACACATAAAAAACAAACCTAAAATGAATTTAAATAGGCCAAATGGATTTGTGAAAGTAAATTACCATAATTACAGGCTTATATATAAAAAAAGAAAAGTCATTTTTGTGAAATACTTGTATTCTGGAAGACTCAAAGTACTAATTGAACTTTCCCTGCTCTAACTGGGCTTCTTATGAAAGCAGCCTCCCTAGATCTTTGGAGTTCAATAGGGGCTCTGATACTGTTAACATTGATTTAAACTCCCAAGCATTATGTCACCCTTCTCTTTAAATTACAGTCATTTCTAGAGGAAATTCTCTACTCATTCCCATCCTCCTTGAACTTTCAGTCATGGCCAAGAAAAAAAAAATAAATCTGATACGGAAATCACATGAATTCATGCATCTCTTATATTCTATTCTGGTCATGCTCTGCCACTCTACCAAGAGGGAAAAAGCAATTTTCATTATCAATTCTCCAGAGGCTTCACTGTTTTGTTTTTCCAGTTAATAAGAGTTTAATTTCCTTTTAATGATCTTTTCATTTGCATTGTTGTAGTCATTGTGCATTTGGTTTTTTGGTTCTGCTTATTTCAATCTGCATTATTTCATACAAATCTAAGGTATCTCTGAATTCTCTCTATATATATATCATTTCTTAGTATACATTCCTATAATTCTTACTATATCATTGTACTTATGAGTGACAGTGGGTTTTTTTTGGTTGTTGTCTTGTTTTGTTTTTCTTTGTTTGTTTTAGCCATTCCATAATTATAGGAGAAAGTGAGGATGGTGACTTTACTGATCTCCCTCACTTAAATCCAATTCACTTGCATGTAGTGGCATCACCTCTCTGTTGCCCTGGTCCCCTTTGAGAATGAAGGACAAACAACAACAGATATCTACATTGTTTAGCTACTTGCTACAACAAAAAGTGCCTATACATATGTTTTGTTATGTAATTAACTTTTGTTTCCGTTTTGTTTTGCTCTGTTTTTAAAACTTATTTAAAATGTATGCTTACCAGTGGAATTGCTGGATCAAAGGGGCAAAGCAGTTTAGTCACCACTCCTGTGTAAGAATGTGTCCCATTCAGACTACATTTGCACCTTGTAAAGGGGAAGAACCTTTTAGATTTTAATGTATTGCTCTTTCACCTCGTAAAGGATGCAAAACTAAGTGGGTTCATTTTTACCCAGTAAAGAGTGTGGGACTTTGAGTTGCTCATTTGCATGTGAAAAGGCCAGAAAACAATTTAGCTAAAAGCAAACAATAAATGTTCCTGGGCATCAATTGTATATCTAACATTTTCTCTCCCAGGCATGACTAAGTATTCTCTAAACATGGAGAGACTTCGAGCTTTAAAAAATCATGGGGACACTGAGCCCCGAAGTAGTTTGATAATTATTGGGCAAATGTTCATCATTGCCAGGTTAAAGCCTACAGAGATGTAGGTTTTTGGATACTGACTGGTCAGTCACTGTAAGTTAGAGTTGGGTGTCTCAATTGTTCCAAAGATAGTTGTTGAAAGGAGAGGGAAAAAACAAACAAACAAACAAAAACATTAGCTTGTGAGGATGAACCTGCTCTCCTATTTCCTTGCCTAGGACATGGCAAACCATAGAGCTAAAATTTCAAAGGGAGCCCAATTGGAGAAGAAGCTCTGCCGGTTTTATTGTCAAAGATCCCTCCCCTTTCTGAAAAAGTAGAATGATACTGATGAAGTCAGAGTTGGGAGAGCTGGTTCACCAAATGTGAAAGAATTCACTTAGACTTTCTCTGTAGCCATTGGGAGCTTTATTGATGCAAGAGCAGCAGACCAGAGATTTAGCAAGGAGCTAAACAAGGGCACTGATGTAGGGAAAGAACCAGACTTATATAGAAAGAAATGGCCTTCAGGGTGATTTTAGGGTTTCTTATGGGGGGTGGAGAATTAGGGATAGGATAAGTCTTACAAGACAGGGACATAGGTAGAGGACAACAAATGACATTAGATAAGGGAGAGCCAGGGTGGGGCAGGAGACAAGGAATTCCTTGGTCCAGGATAAAGGGGAAGTTATGTGGTGACTCAAGATAAGGAGAGAGACTATAGGATGCTATCAGGCTCTGGAGGGTCCTCACAAGGTACTGAAAAAGCAACCCTTAATATTATTTTTAATCCTTAGGGATCCACATCAGTACCCTTAGACATTGATTACAACTGAGTCTTAGAGGAATAGTAGGGTAGTAGAAAGGTAAGTTTTAGGGAGTACATGAAGGAAGGATTCAACTACTGCTCTCCTACTTCTTCTCATGTCTTTAGGGGCTCCGTTGCTCTTCAAAGTTTCCTTATGCTGGTGTTGAGTTTTGGGGTTGAGGGATGCTCAAGACCCCAAAATTTTGACATGCCAGGTCCTGCTGAATGAATTCCACTCAAGCCTTATCACCCAAAGAAAAAAAGTTTATGAAAGATTTGCCAAATTGGGTAGACTCTTAGGGAGCCTGAGCATTTGTGATGCTAATGCCAGCAGGCCAGATTAATCTGAGCTGAGCTAGATTGAGACCAAGCACCTTCATGGAGGGAAGATGGAGCTTATATACAGAAAGATTGTAGGAGGGATCCAGGGTGGTCGAGTAATCTGGAGTGATGAGAGTTGGGGTTGGGGGAGGACTGGGGTGACTGGGGGAAGGTCAGACTGCAGGGTGGGAAATAGCTGAAGGCTGTGGCTACCTGGAAATGACAGATAATGGAGGGCTAGGTAACATAGCTGGGGTATAGATATTTTGATCTGGATCAAGGGTGGGAAACAGCCAGAAGGCAATCTGGAGGTAACCAGACAATGGAAGGCTAGGCTAGGCTATTTGGGCAAGTCTTATTGTTAAAGATTCCAAAGGCTGTCTCCAATAATTTTCCTCCTAATATCTGGGGCAGACTGATTAATGAAATACATGCTAAGGATTGCCATCCTTTCTATAGAATAAGGATCTAAATTTGTATACTTCTTAATAGCTTGTACTAGCCAGTCTTGGAAAAGGGCAGGGTTTCCCTTTTCTCCCTGAGTAATTTATGAAAATTTATTTGCTTTTAAAATGCTTTAGGCCTTCTAACAGGCAAATTCCCATATGGTCTCTCTTTCCTCTATCCTTATTCTTTTAGTGATCTCATCCTGGATCACTAGTGGGAACAGCAGCTATTCCTGGGGGACATTTCATGGGGTTATCGCTTGCCAAATGATCCCCAAATTTTGGGGATTGTTCCCAGATGCTCCTCTTCTCCTCAGTGGTACAAGAGGTAGAGAAGATGATATGCAAATCACCCCAAGAAAACTTGAATTGTAGGGACAGATCCTTAAAACCATAGTATACTTAGAGGAGTCTTCTGAGTATCTCCCCAGTTTCTCTTTAACCTGGATGAAATCCAAAATGGAGAATGGAACATTGACTCTTAATTGTTTTGTTGGATGACACAAGTACTTCCCTCAGAGTAAAAAGCCCAGAAGGCCCTATGGGGCCTGGAGCTTGGGGTGGGAGATAGGAAGTCCCACTTCTTGTGAGGGAAGGGCTGGGGATTGCCAGCTGATCTGTATTGGACTGCAAGGCCTGGGGATCTGGATGACAAGGGAGAAGATTAGCTGATACCTGAGGAGGGGTTGGGGTCAGAGGAGAAGATACCCCAGAGACTCCAGTGGGAGAGGCCACAGAGGGAGGCACATCAGTAAGACCCGTGGCTGGGGCCTGAGCAGTGGTCACCTCGGGGGAAGAAGCTAAAGCCCTTGGGGCCATAAGGGAGTCTTCTAAAATATCCTTCAACACCTTCTAGAATGAAACAGGGGCTAGCAAGTATGTTTCCAAAGAAGTTTGTAGACCTGGGACCAACTGCTATTTTTTTCTAAAAACAGTAATTTTTCCCCAATTACATATAAAGACAATTTTAACATTCATTTGGTAAAAAAATAGTGTTCCAAATTTTCTCCTTCCCTCTTCCCTCACCTTCCTTACAACATTAAGAATTTTATATAGGTTATATATGTTCAATCACGCAAAACATGTTTCCATATTAGTATTGTTCTAAAAGGAGAAAGATAAAAAAAGACAAAGAAAGTGAAAATATTATGTTTTGATCTACATTCAGACTCCATCGATTCTTTCTCTGGATATGTTTACCAATTTCTGTCATGAGTCCTTTGGAATTGCTTTGAATTATTATATTGCTGAGAAGAGGTAAGTTATTCATAGTTGATCATCACACAATATTGCCATTACTACATACAATGTTCTCCTGGTTCTTCACACTTCACTTTGAATCAGTTTATGTAAGTCTTTACAGGTTTTTCTAAAATCTTCCTCCTCATCATTTTTTATAGCACAATAGTATTCCATTATATTCATATACCACAACTTGTTCAGCTATTCTCCAATTGATGGGCATCCCCTGAATTTCCAATTCTTTGCTATAAATATTTAGGGGTCAATTGTTACTGATGATGCTCATTCTGGAACCTACTGCTAGCTCTACAATCCTGAAAGCTGATCACTGGCAAGGAACATGCATTCTTGTTCTAGATCCACCTGGTTCTGCATAAGATTCAGAAGTTTGCTGACCAGTTCACAGGTCCTTAAGGCTTTTTGCTCTTCTATAATGTTGGTATTGTAACTGGCTCTGATTCTGCTTCTCTGCTATTACAACATCTGTCAATTGATTATGGCAAGAAGGCCAAGTTGAATTTCTCCATTTACCTGTATCCTCAGGTTTTTGTTGCCTGTACAACTCCATTCTGAACCCCCCACCTACTCAAACCACCCTAATACACTTTCATTGCGCCTTTGTGGTATACGAGGGCCATCTACAATATCTATCTGAAAAACTATGATAATGGATGTCCAACCTAGACTGATCTGAATTCCTTTACTAGCCAAATTTCATCCTCCTTTACTGTCTCTCTCTCCTATCTGATAGTGCCATGAATGTTGATAGAATTCAAGACCGACCTGATGCACTATTCCCATATCTGCTTTCCTCTGGACACATATGCCCCAGTCATCTCTCCGGAGACAATCTACCATATATAAGAGATCACCAGTACTTGCTTGGAGCCCAGCAACCAGATGATGGTGACCTCTGCCTGCTGACTACTGTACAATTGTAACAGAGTTCCCAAAGATGTCAATCCTGCCTTCCTCACCACAACTTCCAATTTGTGGATTGATGCCCAATTGGCTTCAAAGTTGTCACCAGTTACTAGCCTTTCACTATGGTTACCTGGCCAAAGTACAGTGGGCTATATGCATGTTTAATAGCTCTATAGCTGTTGCTGATGTCTGGGCTCAAATGGACTATAAGTATGATCCGATGCGTCCCAAGTATGTTGTTGTTGCTAGTCATTTTTCAATCATATTTGATTCGTTATGCTCCCATTTGAGGTTTTCTTGGTGTGGTTTGCCATTTATTTCTCCTGTTCATTTTATAATGAGGAAACTGAGGCAAACAAGGTTAAGTGATTTCCCCAGGATCACATAGCTAGTAAGTGTGCAAGGCTGGATTTGAACTCAGGTCTTTCTGATTCCAGGCTGGTTACTCTATCCACTTTATCATCTAGCTGTCCCATGCCAAATATGCCTTTGTTCATTGGCATTTAGCAGAAGGAATGTAGAAAGGAGAGTTCTTTGAGGCAGAAGAGTATGTGGCTGCCCTGGAGGAGTATTATCATAGCTATTATTATTTTATCATTAGACAATGTAAGTGTCTTTCTATATTTATACTCATTGTACACTGAATATTTCAATGGGTAAGAATTTAGGAAATGTCTTTTATGTAACCTTTGAAATTTGTCAAAACAAAATGTCTTCATTTAAATGAGTAAATGTTACATTTCTAAAATGGCCGAGGGTTGGAGGAGAAATTTTGTGCTCATCTTTTCAGGTGAAGGAAGTCTCTCCTCAGATTAGAAAAAAGCCCTAAACTTGGAGAGGTTCTGAATTTGAATCCAGGCTGTCCTCCTTTTACAGCAGGTCAAATGAATTTCAAGAGAGCAGTTATTTTAAAAATAACCAGTCTTGCTCATCTCTTAAAGAATGCCATTGTTTCCAGGGCTTGCACCTGTTTCTTGACATTCAACCTTATGCTGGTGGGCTTGAGCATGTGTGCTGTTGTTGTGGTAGTGGGGTTATAAAAGAAAAAAAAAGAGTCGTTCACCTGCTTCTCCGCTTGATCCTATTTTGATATTGTTCACATTTTCTCTCTTTCTAGCAAAATGTCAAGTATTCTGGGCTGGATTCTAATTCTTTAGCTACAGCTGACAATGGGATCAAGGAGACAGGGGCAGCTGATCCTTTTGAATATGGCTATAAATGGGACCCTGAAAGTAGCAGATGGTCTTTTCTATCTCTGGACCTAGTTTGGAGCCAGAGTTATGATGGTCTCATTAGAACTTACGTTTCAGGCCCAAAAGCATGTAAACTTTATTGTTTAGGAAAGAGGATTTTGGTCATTCATGACAGTGAAAATTTAATTAGAATAAAAATTAGGAAAATCTCTGAACTGAAAAATACAATTTGGCTTGATTTGCTATCACCAGCTTTGATTTCATTTGGATTCAAATCTGGAAGGATTACTTTTTAATTTTAAAAAACAAAATCAAATGCTGAGATTATTGAGGAAAGGACTTTGGCTCTCTAAATAAATAACACATCCTTAAATGGCATATAAAAAGGAATTATCACAATTGTGTTGCCTGGACAGGTTGCTGGTCTTTTTCCAATAATATAGTTTTTGTTTGATTTGCTTTGGGAAAAGTAATACCTAATGCAATAGGCTAAGGAGAAATTGATAATGAGGAGGAGGAGAAAACTTTTTGGTAGCTTTGAAACCTTTCTCCTCTTTCTCTCTGTCTCCATCCTCATCTTTCCACAAACATGCATACGTATGTATATGTACATATCTGCATGTATACAATAGATAATATGTATATATTTGTGTATGTGAATATACACATGTGTATAGACATATAGATAGATAAAAGGCTAGATGTTTAGTGAGGAAAACCTGAGTTTAAATTCAGTCTCAAAAACTTACTAGCTGTGTTACTCTAGACCAAATTATTTTGCCTTTGTGTACCTCAGTTTCCTCATCTTTAAAATGGAGATAAAAATAGCACCTTCCTTAAAGAGCTTTGCAAACCTTAAACCTCTATATAAAAGTCAGTTGTTACCTTTGTTGTTGTTATCCAGAGGAAAGTGTACAGTTGTACTTTATAGCATATAAAAAAGCAACTTTCATGAAGCCATGATTAATTTTAAATTACTTCCTATTCCTCAACAACAGATTCAGAGAAGCCTGACCCTCCAAGTTAAAAATGTGCATCCACAGCTAAAGTTATGGTCCATTCATTCTTTTATTTTTTTAAAGCATATACTGGAACATCACTATTGATGCATGAAAGCCTATATCCAGTTAAGAGCTTCCTTGACCTTTATTTGGAGACTGAGTTGAACTTTTGTTTTGTCTTGTTTTGTTTTCTTTTAAAGCAGACCTCATTGCATTTGGGGAATGACTTTCAGAATGCTATGGTACTACTGGTAATGACCCATATTCATTTTTGCATGCCTGAAGAACTTTCACTTTAAAGGTATATCAAATGACAGACTGTGCTTCCTGGGAAGATTTTCATAAAACTGGATAGCAGCCTCCCAAATCCCTCTCCATTGCTAGCAGTATTTGGAAAAGTAAATACTTAGGATTCTTCACACAGTGACATTTTTCAGGCATATGCAAGAATTTGGATTGTTTTATTGCAGGACAAAATGACATTGAGTTTGAGAAAGAATCCTTTTCTTTCTTTTTTTTTTAATACTTGCAATCAATTTGTTAAAAGAGATGATTGGTTAGGGATCTACAATGTTGTCTTCAACTTCTACACCTGGTTCAATGCTGATAGAAGTGATCTGTTTAACAATTTCAGAAAGACTGCAAATCAACAAGGCGTTTGTGCATTCTCATCTGGAACCGATCTCAAGTCTTTGAACCTACAGCGCAAGGAGTTTTTCTAGTCGAGATCCCAAGTGTCTTAGTGGGCATTCGAACAGGTCCCTTCACTTTCAAGTTCTTTTCTTTGGCTCCTCTAATTAGCTCAGCCCACACTTTCTCGAGTGATTTCACATTGCGGCTGGTGAGGGTGATGCGGTTCTGGTGAATGGCCACTTCGGGCTCCACAAGGGTCTTGGCGATGTCTTTGTATGCCATGACAATGGAGCGGCTTACTGCCCGACTTATTCCTCGGCGGGAGCGAACAGCTGTGAGTCAGGCGGAGGAGAGTCAGGCGGAGGAGAGTCAGGCGGAGGAGAGTCAGGCGGAGGAGAGTCAGGCGGAGGAGAGTCAAGGACTGACGACTCCACGCAGCTGCAGCGAGGATACCTTCACCAAAGAGGAAAGAATCCTTTTCAAGTGATTGTTTGGATTACTTGTTTGAATTATAGATGGTCTTTGTAAAGTTAATCATGGATGGATTAAATAATGGATTCAGATTAGTGTATAATTTCCAATGATTCTGATTTAAATCCTATAATTCAGATTACATAGTCCTGTGGTTCTTTCCAGGTTAGGTATTGTTTTGGTTCGATTAATAATAGAAACTGTCATACTATCATATTTATTTGTGGAGGAGCCATATTTAGATGGTAGTTTGTTTTTTTTAAAAGATCTGGAGATTTTAGTGGACTATAAGCTTAATGAGTCAACAGTGTGTTACATCAACTGAGAAATCTAATGATATCTTGAAGGACATTAAGATGTTGTATCAGTAATTCAGGTGGGACTTTTTT
>JAQQSZ010003557.1:0-14412 GCA_028646595.1 Phalanger gymnotis
CCTGGCCATGTTCTCAGCCAACTTACTTGTCCCTTGAGTTTTTCAGCGGGGTATGACTGCACGTGGAGTAAAGAGCTCTATGTTCCAAGCTCGGGGGGGATGTGCCAGCTCTGCCACACCAGCACTCCTTCTTCCCCTAGATCCCCCAACCTGGACTGAACTTAAATCTTCAGCAGGATCTTCACAACTGCTCTGATCAGCCACTTAATTCCTCCCACCAGGTGGGCCTGGGTCCAGATGCAATTGCAGCTGTAGTTCTGTAGCTGCCTCACCTCTGCTGCCCCCAGGGCAGTGGGTAAACCCTCAACTCCTTTTTTCACTCTGTCCCCAGCAGCTTTTCCCACTAACCTTCTCTGTTGTCTTTGGAGTTTGTGGGTTGAGAAGCCTGGTAACTGCTGAAGCTCAGTGATTCAAGACGCTAGGGCCTGCTCCGCCAGCTCCTGGTCTGGTTGGTCGGCGCCGCCCATGCTGGGCTCTGCTCAGCTCCCCTCTGCTCCCAGCTCTGTGCACTAAAGACCTCACCCAGCAACCATCCAGGCTGTCCTGGGTTGGAGCCCTGCTTCCCTCTGCTACTTTGTGGGTTCTGCATTCTAGAATTGATTCAGAGCCATTTTTATAGGTTTTTGGAGAGACTTGGCGGGGAGCTCATGCTAGTCCCTGCTTTCCAACTGCCATCTTGGCTACCCCCCCCCAACTGCCTCTTCTCTTGATGGAAGGTAAAGAGAATTACCCTCAATGACTGCAGCTCCTTTCCCCTGCCATACTAGCTAGTGCCTTTCCTCTTATATTCTCCTCCATTTGCATTGTTTTTGTTTTGTGTGTTTTGCTAGGTGGCATTGGGCTGATATCAGTAAGACCTGAGTTCATATCTAGCCTCAGATATTTACTAGGTGTATGACTCTGGGTAAGCCACTTAACCATGTTTGCCTCAGTTTCCTCATGTGTAAATGAACTGGAGACTCCAAATTCTTTTCCAAGAAAACCCCAATGGGGTCCTGAAGAGTCAGACATGACTGAAACTAGTGAAGAACAACACGTTGTGTGTGTGTCTGTGTGTGATTTCTACTCCATTAGGATATAAGCTTCTTGATGGCTGAGATTATTGTTATTATTATTGTGATTATGATTTTGCCATTCTTTATATCCTTGGTGCTTAGTACAGTGCTTGAGGTATAGTAAACACTTAATAACTTATTGATGAACTGACTGAATGGATAAGTAATTCAGTGCTTGACCTCCAAGTAAGAGGTCCCAGAAGTGACTGCATGAAAAACAGTTATGGAATTAAGGATGGTTAATGGAAGAACAAATGTCATTCAGTGGTGCCTTTCACCAATGGATACAATGATTGCAGGTCTCACATCAGCTGGGCCTTACCCTGGACTCCTGTTTCTTTAGGTTGTAATCTGTGTTTTAAGGTCACTCTAACAACAAAATAATCAAAAATGATGCAGGCTATTTCCCCTTAGCACAAGTGCTCTACCTCCTGTGTGACTCAGTGTCTTCAGGGGCAGAGCAAGGTCATAAGATCATGGCCAACTATCACCTCTGACCCCTTAATTTAGAACTGAAAAGGAACTCAGGAACCATTTTGTCTAGCCCTCCCCTTTATTTTTCCAGTGACAAAATTGTGACACAGAGAGGGTGAGTGATTTGTCCAGGATCCCACAGGTAGTAAATATCAGTGCTAAAATCCAAAGTAGCATCTCTTGAATCTAAGTCCAGTGCTCTTTTTTTTAAAATCACATAACATAATCTTATCTTATAAACATAGACTAGGTAGAAAAATTCTGGCAGTGTTTCCACAACAATGCATAGAACAGTTTTGCACAAGGTATGTGAAGGGTAAGCAGGGATCCAGTCACAGGAGGAGCACGACTTATCTCTAAAAAAGAGGTGGGAGAAGACAAGAGAAGCCAATTCCTAGCAAAGCTGAACTTACAGAATAGCAGAAACTCAGAGTGCCAGAATATGCCCAATCACCCTGGTAGTTGCTGGAATTAGCCCAATTGTGTCTGGACAAAGTGCTCCAGGACCAGGTGCTGTCCTCCCACTGGGGCTGAACAGCAGGCATTTCCCAACATCGGCTTCCTTAATTCTTTCTCCAGTCAGCAGGGTCATGCAGTATCAAAGACATGAAATAGATTTTTAAAGTAAGGAGTAACATATCTTCAAAGTGCTATTTAATTGTTTTAAGATTATACAAGTTGGAATTTTCAGAGGCCACCTGGAATTTTTACAAGGCAGAAAAAGAAACTTCTGCAGTTTGAAGTCCTTCTTGCTTCCAGACACAGTGTGATATTTCGCTCATCATTTGCTGCTACAGTTGAGATCGTTGTAAAGCCTGAAACATCAGCTTCACACCACTGAAAGGAAGATTGGACCAGCTGATTACAACCCATTTTGAAGACTTATGATTTATCCTAAAACAAATTTCTCAGATTCAGAATGAATGTTTTAATCCAGAATAAGAAATGATATTCCCTATAGGATACAGGCAAGATTACTGTCCTAGAGAAACTTATTCCTTGGGGAAAGACCAAAAAAAAAAGAATTTGTAAGCTTTCTGGGTTTGGAGTCAGAGCATGAATCCAAATTTTGTCTCTGTCACTGTTATTTTTGTCACCTTGGGCAAGTCATTTAGCAATGTCTCTGAGTCGTTCATTTCTTCAATTGCCTGATAAGAGGGCTTGATTTTGCATCCCTGAGTGAAGGCGCAAGTAGCATTGATTTCATTTTTATTACTTGTATCCCTTCCACCTCCAGGGTGCCTGGCATATAGTGGATTATACAAGTATCTGTTGAATAATTGATTGGTATCAGGATATTCTATGGTTCAATTCAGCACACATTTCACAAGTATCTCCTAAGTGCTAGATGCTCATTATGCAATGCATAGTGATATAGGGCCTGTCGTTATGGACCTAGTAGATACAAAATAAATTCTAGAGGTACTGTTCTGGAAACCACAAGGATTAGGGAATAGAATAGTCTTTCATCAGGATACAGTAACACCTGAGATGAACCTTGAAAGAAGACAGAGATACCATGTAATATAATACTAGTAGTTACTGGAGTTAGCCCAATAATGCATCCTCCAAATTAGGCATAGATAAAGTCTTCTGGTGCCAAGTGGTGTCCTCCCACTGAACAGTAGGTATTCCCCAAAGCTAGGTTCCCTTATTGTTTCTCCAGTGAATAAGGTCATTGCAAATTGTCACGTAGCCAAGAAGGCATTGCATTTTAGATGTGGAGAAAACCTATGTAAAGTCATGAAGAAGGTAGATTCAGTGCCATATAATAGGAATGCAAACGAAGGTACTTTGCTATAATGTAGAGGGCATGAGCTACAAAGACAGTTTGGAGAAATAACATAAAGAACTTTAAAACCAATATTTAATCTTAAAAGTAAGAAGAAGCCTCTGGAGAAAGAGCTTTTCATGTTCCCCAGGAAAATCAGTCTGGCAGCTGGACAGAGGATGAATCAGAGAGAGGAGGCAAAGGGGTGTTCGGGAAAGGTAAGGAGGGCTTGAACCAGTGTGGTGACTGTGTGAGGAGAGAGAAGGGAAGAGTTGGGACATATATGGTGGAGGTAGAATCTTTAAGCTTTGGTAGCCAATTGGTTGTGAAAGGAAAGGGAAAGGAGAAAAATTAGAAAATGATTCTGAAGCAGTGCACCTGGAAGAATGGTGGTGGTTCCAACAAAAAAACGATAGTTAGGAAGAAATTGGAGAAGGAGAATTAACTTCTGTTTTGGACATATTGAATTTGAGATGCTTTCCAGATAGCAAGTTTGAGATATCTAAAAAGCAGTGACATAAGACTGGAATTCTGGAGAGAGATTGGAGCTGGACAAATAGATCCGAGGATTTTTTTTTGTTTGTTTGGAAGCAAGTGCGGTTAAGTGACTTGGCCAGGGTCACACAGATAATAGTGTCTGAGGCTGGATTTGAGCTCAGGTCCTCCTGACTCATGGGCCAGTGCCCTATCCACTGTGCTACCTAGCTACCTTGAGAATCATCTTTATAGTGATAATAATGGAACCCATGGGAGTTGATCAGCTCACTAAGAGAAATAACTAAATATAATACTAGTCCGCAATAGGGCCAATGGCCAATAATCTTGAAAGGCATCTTTTTAAGGATATTTGATAAGTAGTCTTTTTTTGGAAAGTAGAGTTTTTTTTTAAATCAGTGATATTAAGAAAAAAATATTACATGAATAAATTAAATATGTGCATTTTTGAAAAAAGATTATGGTATAGAACATGGGACACTAAACTTGGAGTCAGTAAGTCATGAATCCTTATCTTACTTCTGTTATTATTCTCAGCACTAAAGCAGTGATTAGCCTCTAGTGAGTACTTAATAAGTATTTGTTGTCTTATGTGACTCTGTACAAGGCAGTAGCTTCCCTGGGCCCAATATCTTTATCTGAAAAATATAGGTAATACCTATAATGTCTAGATAATCAGGTTTATCTGAGACTCAACTGATACTAGTATCTGAGACTCAAATGAGACTGTGTATGAAATGAGCTTTGCAAACTTTTTAATGCTACGTAAACTAAACAACACTAAACTAAACTAAAAGAAACTCACTATCATAAATTCTCCACCAATAGCCTTGGAAGCTACATGGCATAGTGGATAGGGTGGAGGACTCTGGAAGCCCTGAGTTCAAATCCAGTCTCAGATATTAACTGTGTAACTTGGGGAAGTTCTCTTGACTTCTATCAGCCTCAGTTACCTCATCTGTAAAATGCACATGAAAGAACCCTCATCCCCCCAGGGGTTCAGTGAGACTAAATTGAGAAAATAATTATAAAGTGCTTTGCAAATATTAAAATACCATATAAATTATATATACTAATGTTATTTAAACAATTAAAATGTACTGTCACCACCATCATTGAATCAAACAATCCTAGGCAATCGTCTGTCTGTTCAGTCACATTCCACTTTTAGAGCCTCTTCATCAGAAGTCATGGAAGAAATGGATGCTACTCTCTTAACTCTCCAAGAAATATTGTTACAATTTTAAAAGCAGATTAGTGAGCCAAATGGTATTGATGTAATCCTGAATGGTATATAATGGAGTTCTAAAATGGAAAAAAAATACAAGAAATGAAACTAAATGTATGGTCACTGCAAAGTATCATAAATTTACTGAATGTATGTGTTTTCTCCTCCAATTAGCATGTAAGCTCCCTGAGAACAGGTCCTATGCTGCATTTTATTTTTTCTCTCTAGTGCTCAACCCTGTATTTGACACATAATAAGCACTTAATGCATATTTTCCCCTTAATTTGTTCATTGACTCATTAGTTTATTTACTCATTCAGCCATTCATTCACTTATTCATTCATCGCTGTCCTCATTTGCTTTCTTCTTTGAGGGAGATTTACATTTGCCATATGTGCTGTTCCAGGATTCTTTTTATGCCCTAGTCTTTCAAAGACAGGAAAGAGACACCAGGAAGGAATGTAACACTTACTTTTTTATAGATGCCTGGCATGGGAATAATTTAGAATTATCTAATGTATTAGAAATTGGAGGTTAACGTCTGTTTATTTCACCAGGACATGGAAGTAGAAATATCCCTGAATTCCTATTGTTCTGGGGCAAGTGTGGTATTTCTGGGCATTTAGATGGAATTTTAATTTGAAAGTGAATTTATCTTTATTTACTTTAATTATTTTATTGCTTTCTGCTCAGCTCATGGTGCCCTAAGAAAAGAAATGCTAGGATATGATGATGATAGCTGCATCTTATATCTTTTTTTTGTCTCTTGATACATGGAAAGCTGAAATCATGCCCATTTTACTTGATTATCTGATAGGGCCTTCATGAAGTAAGTTCATCAGTTTGATTCCATCTTTTTGGTAGTAACCATCTCATCGTGAAGATGCCCATTTCAGCAAAAAAAATAAGGAAAAGGTATAGAAAACTGAACAATGAAAACATTGAATAATTTGATTACACTTTCCCAAAATCATGGCTTCAGAAGTAAGGAAACTGAGTCTCAGCGAGGCTAAGTGATTTACCCATAATTTCACAACTAATTAGTTATTTGAGACAGGATCAGACTCAAATCTTCATTATTCCAAGTTCAATGCTCTCTCTGCAACCCTAAAATGCTTTGTCATTCTGTTTTACTCATGTAGCTTCATTGTGAAAAATTTCCTGTGGAAGATGCACAAAATGTGCTGAAGGACTTTTCTTCAAACCTCTTGAGATTGCATGAATATGTTTCCATCAGCTACCCTATGCCCCCAGTGCATGTCTGGCCAACCTTGTTTTTTGTTTAATTGTGTACTTAATTCCAGCAATAACAAAAATTTTAATGTAGAAAGATTAGGAAAGAAGAATATGTTGGAAACTGCAAACTTCTGTTTTTATCTTGTATGTATGTGCATGTGAATGTTTGAGTTAAGTCAATAAACATGTTTTAAGCCATGCGAGTTTGAACAAGTCACTATTCCCAGTTGGCCTCAGTGTAGTCATCTGTAAATTGGGGATAATGGCAGCAGATAATTCCCAGAGTTGTTGTGAAGATCAAATAAGATAATACTTGTAAAACACAGAGCACCTTCTCTGGCTTATAATAAGTGCTATGTAAATATTAGTTATTATATTTTAATTAATTATTATTTATTAATATTTTAGTTTTCAACAGGGATTTCCACAAAATTTTGAGTTACAAATTTTCTCCCTGTTTATACCCCCCCACTACAAGAAGACATGTATTCTGATTGCCCCATTTCCCAGTCAGCCCTCCATTCTGTCACCCTACTACCTCCCCATTCCCCTCCCCCTTACTTTCCTGTAGAGCAGGATAGATTTCTATGCCACCTTCCCCATATCTCATTTCTTAGTTGCATGTGACAATAACTTTTTCTTTTGAGCATCTGATTTTAAGACTTTCAGTTCCAAATTCTCTCCCCTCTTCCCTTCCCACCCACCCTCCCTAAGAAGACAAGTAGTTCAACATAGGCCACACAAGTATCATTATGTAAAACACTTCCACAATACTCATGTTGTGAAAGACTAACTGTATTTCCCTCCATCCTATCCTGTCCCTCTTTATTCAGTTTTCTCCCTTGACCCTGTCCCTTTTCAAAAGTGTTAGCATTTGATTACCTCTTCCCTCTATCTGCCCTCCCTTCTCTCATCCTCCCTTTTTATCGCTTTCCCCCTACTTTCCTGTAGGTTAAGATGCCCAATTGAGTGTGTATGTTATTCCCTCCTCAAGCCAAATATGATGAGGGCAAGATTCACTCATTCCCCCTAACCTGCCCCTTTTTCTCTTCCAACAGAACTGCTTTTTCTTGCCACTTATATGTGAGATAATTTACCCCATTCTATCTCTCCTTTTCTCCCTCTTTCAATATATTTCTCTCTCATCACTTAATTTAATTTAATTTTTTAAATATCATCCCTTCATCTTCAACTCAACCTGTGCCCTCTATCTATCTATCTATCTATCTATCTATCTATCTATCTATCTATCTATCTATCTATCTATCTGTCTGTCTGTCTGTCTGTCTGTCTGTCTGTCTGTCTGTCTGTCTATCTATCTATCTATCTATCTATCTATCTATCTATGTATATATTCCTTTCAACTACCATAATACTGAGAAAATTCTCATGAATTACACATATCATTATTCCATGTAGGAATGTGAACAAAACAGTTCAACTTTAGTCAATCACCTATGATTTCTATGTCTTGTTTACCTTTTCATGCTTCTCTTGATTCTCGTGTTTGAAAGTCAAATTTGCCATTCAGCTCTGGTCTTTTCACTGAGAAAGCTTGAAAGTCCTCTATTTTATTGAAAATCAATATTTTGCCTTGCATCATGATACTCAGTTTTGCTGGGTAGGTGATTCTTGGTTTTAATCCTAACTCCTTTGACCTCTGGAATATCATATTGCAAGCCTTTCAATCCCTTAATGTAGAAGGTGCTAGATCTTGTGTTCTTCTGATTGTGTTTCCACAATACCCAAATTGTTTCTTTCAGGCTTGCAGTATTTTTCTCCTTAATCTGGGAGCTCTGGAATTTGGTGACACTATTCCTAGGAGTTTTCTCTACAGGCGATTGGTGGATTCTTTAAATTTCTATTTTGTCCTGTGGCTCTAGAATATCAGGTCACTTTTCCTTGATAATTTCTTCAAAGATGATGTCTATGCTCTTTTTTGATCATGGCTTTCAGGTAGTCCAATAATTTTAAAATTATCTGTCCTGGATCTATTTTGAAGGTCAGTGTTTTTTTTTTAATGAAATATTTCACGTCTTCCATTTTTTCACTCCTTTGATTCTGTTTTATAATATCTCAATTTCTCATAAAGTCACTAGCTTCCACTTCCTCCAATCTAATTTTTAAGGTAGTATTTTGTTCAGCGGGTTTTTTGGAGCACCTTTTCCATTTGGCTAATTCTTCCTTTCAAGGCATTCTTTGCCTCATTGTCTTTTGGGAGCTCTTTTGCCATTTGAGTTAGTCTAGTTTTCTTCAGTATTTTTTAGGTCTCCTTTAGCAAGTCATTAACTTGTTTTTCATGGTTTTCTTTCATCTCTCATTTTTCTTCCCGTTTTTTCCTCTACTTCACTAACTTGCTTTTCCAAGTCCTTCTTAAGCTCCTCCATGGCCTGAGACCAGTTCATGTTTTTCTTGGAGGCTTTTGATGTAGACTCTTTGACTTTGTTGACTTCTTTTGGCTGTATGTTTTGATCTTCTTTGTGGCCAAAAAAGATTCAGACTGAGTCTCAGTCTGTATCCTTTTTCCCTTCCTGAACATATTTCCAGTCAACTACTTGACCTTTGAGCTTTTTGTCAAGGTATGACTGCTCGTAGAGTAGAGAGAGCTTTGTCCCAATCTTTAAGGCCTGCACAGTTTTTTGGACTTCTACTCTGCTCTCACAGTAAGCTCTGCCACAGCAGTGCTCCTCCTCCCCAAAGAACTGCCAACCAGGATTATGACCCAGATCCAAGCATGGCAAAGCAAGTCCTGCACTCTCACTCTGGTCTGCCACTTGGTTCCTCTCACTACATGAGCTAGAGACTCTGGAAATAGCTGATGCTGGAGGTCCAGTGCCACATCACCTCCTCCACCCCCAGGGCTGGTGGCTGGATTGCTCTCTCACCTGATCCAGCAGTTTTCCCACTAACCTGCTCTGTGGTCTTTATTGTTTGTGGGTTGAGAAGTTTGGTAACTGCTATAGCTCAATGATTCATGGCCCTAAGGTCTTCTCCTGGCCAACTCTCAGTCTGGTCTGTCCTGGTGTGGTCCACACTGGGACACCTTCCATGCCCAGCACAGTGTGATAGACTACTCCCAGCGACCATCCAGGTTCTCCTGGGCTGGAGACCTGTTTCCCTCTGATATTTTGTGGGTTCTGGAGCCCTAGAATTTGTTCAGAGCCATTTCTACAGGTGTTTGGAGGGATTTGGGGAAGAGCTTAAGTAAGTCCCTGCTATCCAGCTGATATCTTGACTCTGCCCCCAATATTAGCTATTATTGTTCTTATTAATTACTCCCTGCATTCCAGGCATGGTGCTAAGTGTTGGAAATGCAAATATAATTAGAAAGATAATACCTTCTCTCAAGGAGTTTACATTATAATGGAGGATGCTATCTCAGAGAAAAAAAACAAAAACATAACAACCAGAAAAGGATCATGGTAGAAAAGCCGCAGAAAGTCAGGAAGACTGGACTTATTTGGGTATCCACTTTAAAGTGTAAGCTCTGAGGAAAAAAAATAGTCAATAAGAAGAGGTGTGGAGGAGAGAGAGAGAGAGAGAGAGAGAGAGAGAGAGAGAGAGAGAGAGAGCATGTATATACATGCATACACACATATATATACACTCAGGTATATATACATATACATACGCACATGCATTCATAATATTGTGTATGCTTTATATGTGTGTATGTATATCTGTGTAAATGCATACATGCATATATATACACACATACACATATACACATAGACTTACCTACATTCATGATATTGTATATGCTTTCCATGTGTATGTGTGTACATGCTTACACACATATATACACAAATATACATGCATACACACATTCATGGTATTATATATGCTTTATATGTGTGTACATATGGTCTGGTTTTATCTTAGGTTTCCTTTGACTGACATTATTTCTTCATTATATTTAGTTTTCTTGTTTATTCATTTATGTTTTAAATCCCAGATCCTGATTTAACTCTTTGTGCCACAGCCTGGGTCTGTTCCTTCTCCTATTCTCCGATTGAGTGGTTTGGTCTAGGACCAGTCTTCACCACAGTTGCCAAACTGGCATTAGATCTTGCCCTACTGTGGCTCACTTGCTGATCTTCAACTTTGCTTTGGTTAAGATGATTTGATCCTGGTCTCACTTTCCATACTATGCTTCTTGGTGGGGTGTTGCTTGTGATGAGACCTTGGCTCTTTCTGCAACACTCTTCTGTGACCTGGATCTATTCCTAGAGCTGGCACCAAGCCTTCAATAATTCTGCAATCCAGTTTGGTTCTACTTGTATGATGCAGTGGCCTTAATTTGTCTCCTCTAGCAGTAACGATGAGATCATAATGTACAAGCTTCTAGTTGGTTTCCTGTCTGTACTGAACTTAGTTCCACTGGCTGCAGTCCTATTTTTTTTGCTCCTTTTTTATTAAGATTTTTTATTTTTAGTTTGCAACATGCAGTTCCGCATGATTCTGAGTTCCAGATTTCTTTCCACCCTCTCCCCTTCCTCCCCAAGAGGGCATGGAATCTGATGTGTCTTCTACATATAACTTCACATTGAACTTATTCACACAACAGTCATGTGGTAAAAAAGAATTATGACAAATGGAATGAATCATGAGAAAGAAGAACAAAACCAAAAAAAAAAGAGAAAAAAAGGAGATCAAAAAGTATGCCTCAATCTGCATTCAGACTCCATAGTGTTTTTTTTTCTGGATGTAGATAGCATTCTCCATCATGGATCCTTTGTAGTTGTCTTTGGACCTTGTATTACTCAGAAGACATAAGTATATTAAGGTTAGTCATCACAGAATCCATATATCTGTGGTTGTGTGTAATGTTCTCCTAGTTCTGCTCTGCTCACTCTGCATTATATTGTGTAGGTTTTTCTAAGTCTGTATCTTCCCTATTTCTTATAGCACAATAGTATTCCATTATATTAATATACCACAACTTGTTCAGCCATTACCCAATTGATGGGAATCCCCTTGATTTCCAATTCTTTGCCACTACAAAAAGAGCCACTATAAATATTTTTGTACATATGAGTCCTTTCCATACTTCTGTGATCTCTTTGGGATACAACCCTAGGAGTGGTATTGCTGGGTCAAAGGGTATGAACATTTTTATAGCCCTTTGGGCATAGTTCCAAATTGTTCTCCAGAATGGTTGGATCAGTTCACAACTCCACCAGCAGTGTAACAGTGATCCAATTATCCCACATCCTCTGCAGCATTTATCATTTTCCTGTTTTGTCATTTCAGGCAATCTGACAGTAGAGGTGTGCTACTTAAGAGTTGTTTTGATTTGCATTTATCTAATCAGTAGTTATTTGCAGCATTTTTTTTCATATTCCTACAGATATCTTTAATTTCTTCCTGTGGAATTATCTTCCTGTTCATATCTTTTGCCCATTTTCCAATTGGGGAATGACTTATATTCCTACATATTTGTCTCAGTTCCCTTTAGATTTTAGAGAGCAGGCCTTTATCAGAGACACTAGTTGTATAGACTTTCTCCCAATTTTTTCCTTCCCTCCTAATCTTTGTTGCATTGGCTTTTTTATACAAAAAAAAAAACTTTTCAATTTAACATAATCAAAATTATCCATTTTGCATATTGTAATGCTCCCTATCTCTTGTTGTGTCATGAATTCTTTGCTTTTACATAAATCTGATAGGTAAACTATTCCTGGCTCTCCCAAATTGCTTATAGAATCAGCCTTTATTCCTAAGTCATGAACGCATTTTAACTTTTTTTTGGTATACGGCATAAGATATTGGTCTTTGCACAGTTTCTGCACTACCATTTTCAAATTTTCCCAGCAGTTTTTGTGAAATAGTGAATTCGTAGCCCAGAAGCTGGATTCTTTGGGTTTATCAAAGTGCAGATTGCCATAGTCATTGACTACAGCCTCTTGGGTACCTAACCTGTTCCACAGATCCACAGCGCTATTTCTTAGCCAACACAATGTAGTTTTGATGACTGTTGCTTTATACTACAGTTTAATATGTGGTATGGCTAGGCCACCATCCCTAGCATTTCTTTTCATTAATACCCTAGGTATTCTAGACTTCTTGTTCTTCCAGATGAATTTTGTTATTATTTTATCCAGTTCTGTAAAATAATTTTTGGTAGTTCAATTGGTATGGCATTGAATGGATAGGTTAATTTAGGTAAAATGGAAATTTTTATTATATTAGCTTGGCCTAACCATGAGCAACTGACATTTTTCCATTTATTTAGATCTGACTTTATTTGTGTGGAAAGTGTTTCATAATTATGTTCATATAGGCCCTGGGTTTTTCATGGGAGATAGACTCCCAAATATTTTATAGTGTCTACAATAACTTTGAATGGGATTTCTGTTTTTATCTGTTGCTGTTGGGCTTTGTTAGTAATGTATAGGAATGCTGAGGATTTATATGGGTTTATTTTATATCTTGCAACTTTGCAAAAGTTATTAATTATTTCAAGTAGTTTTTTTACTTGATTCTCTAAGTAAATTATCATATCACCTGAAAAAAATGATAATTTAGTTTCTTCTTTGCCTATTCTAATTCCTTCAATTACTTTTTCTTCCCTTATTGCTACAGCTAACATTTCTAGTATGAAATTTAATAATACAAGTGATAGTGGACAGCCTTATTTCACCACTGCTCTTATTGGGAATGCACCTAGCTTATCCCTATTAGATATAGTGGTTGTGTATGGTTTAAGGTAGATGCTATTTATAATTTTAAGGAAGGCTCCATTTATTCCTATGCTTTCTAGTGTTTTTAATAGGAATTCGTGTATTTTGTCAAAGGCTTTTTCTGCATCTATTGAGATGATCATATGGATTTTGTTGTTGATATGATCAATTATGCTGATAGTTATCCTAATATGGAAACAGCCTTGTATTCCTGGAATAAATCCTACCTGGGCATAGAGTATTATTCTACTGATAAGTTGCTGCAATCTTGTTGCAAATATTTTATTTAAAATTTTTGCATCAATATTCATTAGGGAAATTCATCTATAATTTTTTTTCTCTCTTTTGACTCTACCTGGTTTAAGTATTAGTACCATATTTGTGTCATAAAAACAATTTGGTAAGACTTCTTCACCTATTTTCCCAAATAGTCTATGAAGTATAGGAATTAATTTTTCTTTGAATGTTTGATAAAATTCACATGTAAAACCATCTGGCCCTGAAGATTTTTTCCTAGGGAGTTCATTGATGGCCTGCTCAATTTCTTTTTCTTTGATGGGGTTATTTAGGTATTTTATTTCCTCCTCTGTTAACCTGAGCAATTTATATTTTTGTAGATATTAATCCATATCCCTAAGGTTGTCAAATTTATGGGCATACAATTGGCAAAACAATTCCAAATTATTGTTTTAATTTCCTCTTCATTGGAATTGAATTTACTCTTTTAATTTTTGATACTGGTGATTTGATTTTCTTCTTTCTTTTTTTAAATCAAATTGACCAAAGGTTTATCAATTTTGTTGTTTTTATTTATTAATTTAATAGTTTTCTTGATTTCGATTTTATATCACTTCTGATTTTCAGTATTTCTAATGTGGTATTTAATTGGAGATTTTCAATTTGTTCTTTTTCTAGTTTTTTCAGTTGCATGCCCAAATTATTGATCTCTTTTTTTCTATTTTATTCATGTAAGCATTTAGAGATATAAAACTTCCCCTAAGAACTGCTGTTGGTATGGTGTCTCATTATTGTCCTTCTCTTAAATTACATTATTAATTGTTTCTAAGATTTGTTCTTTGCCTCACTCATTCTTTAGAATTAGATTATTTAGGGACCAGGCAGAGTGGGCCCTAGCACTCTGAATTAGTGAGCTGTGGCAGTTGCCAGACTTGTCAACCCACAAACACCAAAGACAACAGAGAAGAACTGGAGAACCCACAAAATAGGTGAGGGAAGCAGGGCTCCAGCCCAGGACAGCCTGGATGGTCTCTGGGTAAGGTCTATTCTGCATGGAGCTGGAAGCAGAGTGGAGCAGAGCAGAGCCCAGTGTGGGCTGCGATGACCAACCAGAGCAGGAGCCAGGCAGCCCTAGCACCCTAAATCAGTGAGCTGTAGCAGTCACCAGACTTCTCAAACCACAAACACCAAAGACGACAGAAAAGATTAGTGGGAAAAGCTGCTGGGGACAGG
>JAQQSZ010003558.1:0-14412 GCA_028646595.1 Phalanger gymnotis
GAAAACCAAACATGTCAAAAATAAATTTAAGAAAAAAAACAAAACAAAATACATGGAAAGAAAAAAAAAGAATTCTTCTCTCCACTCATACAACTATCAACATAGTTCAAGACCTTGTCACTTCTTGTTTGGATTACTGTAACAATCTAATCAGTCCCTTTTCTTCCAGATTCTTCCTTTTCCATCCCGTCCTTTACACAGCTCTCCAAAATTATCTCCCCAAGACATAGGTCATGCCATTCGCCTAGCTCAAAATATTTAATGGCTTCACATTCCCTATAAAACTTTTTTTTAGTTGGCCCTCTACAATCTGGATCCCACCTACCTTTCTAAACATATTTCATACTCCACTCCATCACAAACTCTATGCTCTGGACACTTTATTGCCTTCATCTTTGCTTTCACAAAAGCTCTTCCTTGTATAGTATGTACTCCTTTTTCATCTCATCCCTCAGAATCCTTGAATCCTCCATGAAACTTTTTCTAAACCTCATCTCCTATTTATTGGCCCTCTAACCTTCATCAATTGCTTTTGAACCTGACTTAAGCAGATAGCAAACATTAGCTAATGGAACTAAATAGAATAGACTAGAACAGGATAGGGAAATCTTGATTTGTCTTGCCTAATATACAGTTTTATCATTGTGACTCAGGTTAGACCTATTAATATTCTCCAGGCCACAATGTCATCTAAAGAGCAACTGCAGAATCAAGTTTAGTGCTGCCTTGGATATCCTAACAGGATCTGAGTGGAAAGGAGTGCTGGGGAGGGAGGAGATGCCTGGTGGTTGGGAGTCTCCATACAGGCTGTTATTCAAGACCCAATACATGCCCATTCAGTCAAATTGAGTGCCAGAGGAGATGCTCTAACAACCTCCCTTCTCCATACCCCAGGCTTGTATAAACTTAGAGAGATTCTCCAGACAGCCCAGCCAGCTAGGGCTGTCAGTAAATTTGTGAATGTTGAGAAAATTTGAGCTCCTTAAAGGTTGCTGCCAGGAAAAATAAAAAATTAAAATGTCTAGACAACTGGCAAGATAATTGAGAAAATTGTTATTTTTTTTACTCCCTCCAGTGCCTGTTTCTAGTTAGCGGGCATTTTCAGAGAAAAGTAGAAAGACAAGACAGTATACTCATTCTGATATGGAAAAGAAACTGAAGTTTCTAATTTTCCCATAACAGTGAAACCTGTAATTTCCTTCACTGCACCATATTAATTGGCCATACAGATCCTTGAGCCTCTATTTAAAAGGGATTGGATAAGGCTGCTTTACTTGTAGTCAACGGTCAATTATTTGAATGGAGATACTCCATTCTGAGGATTGTTTGCATCCAATTTTTAATCCTATCTTGTCTCCCCTTTGTCTTTTAGCATGCATGTGAGCCTTCCCATTCCCAAAAATTTGTTCCAGGCATATAAAATAACTAGATTCAAAGATAATCAGAAGGTATAGGTTACAGTCCCACTGTACTCAGCATTGGTCAGATCATATATAGAATATTGTGCTCTGATCTGGATGCCGCATTTTAGGAAGGATATTAACAATCTGGATGCTGTCTGGAGGAAGGTGACCAGCATGGTGAAGGGTCTCAAGATCATGTCAGACTCCACTGAAAGAACCAGGGATGCTTAGCTTAGAAAAGAGCAGACTTGGGAAAGATACGGTAGCTGTCTTCAAGGATTTGAAGGACTATCACTTGGAAGAAGTTGTTTGGCCAAACTGAGACAATGAATAGAAGTTCTAAACAAGCAGATTTAGGTGTGACATAAGGAAAAACTTGCTAAAACTTGATGCTATCACCAAGTCAAATTGTTTACCTTGGAAAGCAGTAGTATCCCCTCATTGGACATCTTTGAACAGAGGATGAAGGAACACTTGCCATTGATGGCATTGAGGGGATTTCCTTAGATTCTGTGACACTAGGATGGGCTTTCACAACCTCTCTGCATTTCCTCTGTCCTTGTACTTAACAAAGGATCATAGGACCACATCAATCATTTATAGAACCAAAAAATTCCAGAGCTTTAAAGGATCTCAGAAGTCATCTAATTACATTCATCCCTAAACAAGTAGTCATTCAGTCTTTGTTTGAAAAACCCCAGTGATGGCTATGCAATCAAGAAGAAGAGGGAAACTTAAAGGAGGGACAGATTTGGGGTTATGAAATAACCAGCAGGAAACACATGGAACCCTGGGCAGCACGCATAAAATTCAGTCCATAAGGGAAGAGGGGAGAATTCATTCACAGTTGCAGGTGTGGTATAGACCAGGTCTTTAAAATAAAAAAATGAATAAAAGAAAGAAAGAAAAAGAAAGAAAAGCCCCAGTGAGAGGGAATCTACAATCTCCTGAGGCAACCAATCTCACTTTGGCATTGCCTCAGAGACAAATATAATTGTTTTGGATATTTCACAATCTCAACCTGTCTCGAAAAAGTACAGGATTTAGAATCAGTGACCTCAGGTAAGTAACTTAACATCTATTAACTTCTTTGCAGAATGAAAGGTGCAGATTGGCTGATATGGAAGATTTCAATCAGCTCTAAATCCCATGATCTGTAATCTAGTTTTTCCAACTTTGCAAGCTCCCAAGATGTAGTTTTAGAGATGTGTATTGAAGGACAGTGGTATACTATATGCTACCAATGTATTGGAGAAATACTTGTTCCTTCAACATGTTGCTCCATTCTTGTAATGTAAGCAACACTATACAATCAATCAGCCAACTAACCAATTAACGAATATTATTGAAAGCACCTCAGACTCTGTACAGATGAATTCTAGCTGTGAGTATGCTGGAGTCAGTGCAGCTAGCTTAGAGAGCCAAAGGTAAAATTAGCAGTGCGAAAATTTATAACTTGAAAATTAGCAAATGCTACAAATGAGGATTTGATTTGTTTTGTTGATAATCTAGACCAGGGGTGGGGAACCTGTGGCTTGAAGGCCACACATAGCCTTTGAGGTCCTTGGGTGTAGCCTTTTGACTGAGTCCAAGTTTTACAGAACAAATTTCTTTATTAAGGGGATTTGTTTTGTGAAGTTTGGATTCTGTCAAAGGGCCAGACTTGAGGACCTAGGGGGCCCCATGTGGCCTCAAGGCCACAGGTTTTCCACCACTGATCTAGACTTAAGAAAGTGTTGAATAAAAGGTTAATACAGATTAAATGCAAAAGTGTGTCATGCTTGCATTTTTTCCTGGAAGGCCAGTTGTTATAAACATTTACCAACAGACTCCTGATTCTAGCTCTCTATGTCCAGTCCTGACTTATGATCTAAGCTTTGGTCTAAGACTTTACTCTTATCCCTACTGAATTTTCTTCTTATGAGATTCTTCCCAATACTCTGGCCCAGTGGTATCAAATTCAAAGAGAAACAGGGACCACTAAACCACACAAAAAGATCCCTGTGGGCTGTATACTGATTTAATTTTTTAAATATAATGTTATGTATGCTTTATTGTATTTTTAATTATCTTGTTAAATATTCCCAAAAAAAACATTTTAATCTGGTTCCAGCCACACTAGGGAGTTGTTGCCGGCCACATATTTGGCACCTCTCCTCTCACTTGTCAAGACATTTTTAGATCTTCACTATCCTCAACAGATTCACTATTTCTCCCAGCTGTCATCAGAAAATTCGATGATCATGCCATCTATGCTTTTATCCAAGGCATTATTTTAAATTTTAAATAGCATAGGGCCAAACCCAGATACCTATGGTACTCTAGGAGAACTTTCAAGTTGACATTAATGATGGCTCTTTAAATCTGGCCATTCAACAAGGTCTGAATCCACTTCACTGTACTACTGTCCAGCCCATAAATTTCTTTTTTGTAAGAATAGCATAATTTATCAAATGTTTCTTAAAATCTAGGTAAACTTTATCTATAGCATTCCTTTTACCTACCAATTTAGTAACTGGTCTGAAACAAATAAAAAATTTAATCTGACATAACTTGTTCTTGCTGAAATCATGCCAGCTCTCTGATCTACATTTTTTTCTAGGTGTCCACCAAGCATCTCTTCAAGAATGGGCCATGGGAATAAATAGGTTACTCCTTGAACTGTGGGATCCTGAGCCACTTCCAGTGGGCTACATGGACTATTGCTCAGAAGAACCTCCTAAGAAGAACCTCCCACTTAGCAGACTTAAAGAGACAATTTCTACTCTTGCTTTTTTCCTTCTCTCCAGAACATGTGGCAAGGAATTCTTTCTCTCATAATTCCGATGAGATGAGATGAGATGAGATGAGATGAGATGAGATGAGATGAGATGAAAGGAAGTGTCTCCTCCCCCCACCATGATAGTGATTGCTTGCATGTGGTAGGCATGGATGACCCAAGCAAAACTGGTCCTCCACCTTGAGCCCCTGGCTACCTCTTCTGCTTTATGCTTCTTTCCCTGAGTATAGCTGACTGACATTCAGCTATACTCCAGGCTTGGAGGCAACTTCATCAGTTCAGGAGCTCCTGGGTCCTTCAATCAGTGTCAGCTGTATTCTAGGAGGGATTCCATATTGCTATCATAATGCTTCTCAGAAGAAAATATGATCATTGACAGGAGAATGGTCCCAAGGCAGCCAAGTGGCACATTGGATAGAGCACTGGGTCTGAGGTTAGGGACATGAGTTCAAATCTAGCTTCAGACAATTACTTGCTGTGCAACAAGGGCCAGTCATTTATCCTCTGTCAGACTCAGTTTCTTCAGCTACAAAATGGGGATAATGACAGCACCCACCCTGCAGGGTTGTGAAGATCACATGATATAATATTTGTTATTAATATATTGGAGAAACACGTGCTCCTTCAACATTAATTATTCTGGTTTAATATTTGTAAAGTATCATTCTGGTTTAGTGTGGAGCAGTGTATTTAGTGAATTAGATGTTGAGAAGTTATCAGGGTTGTCCAAGAAATCAGGTGCCTGGCATACAGTAGAAGCTTAATAAATGCTTGTTTCACACCACCTTTTGTTCTAGCCTGCCAAAAGATATGAATAAACTTTAAGGGAGTTGTCTAGACAGTGGAGCACCAAGTTGAAGGTATGAAATGGCTATTCGACAATACCACTATGCGCTCTATTTTTTTAAGTATTGACCTTTTCTTAATTACCTTAGGTATCAACTTCCTATGAGTTATTTTTGTTCTATCCTTCCCAATCCAAAGGCCATTTTCCTTGTTGGAGAAAACAGACACAAAATTAGAAGCAAGTCTGCCTTCTATTTTCAGTGATTATCAGACCATTCATTCTGAGCAGCAATCCTATCCTTTCTTTGATTCTCCTCTTTCCATGAGGATAGATTTGTAACAAAAATTCCTTGCCCTTGTCCTTTGCTTCTTCGTTAGCCTTAACTCATTCTAAGGTTTAGCCCTCTTAACATGATTCTTGTAGGATTGTGGCACACTTTCCTTTTTAACATCTGTTACCTGCCCTTATTTCCATATTCTGTACAAATCTCACTCTCTTTTTAAAAAATCAGAATTAGTTTTGGAATTCTCTCTGCATCCACACCAGCTTCTTTATCTTTTGTCTTTAAAAATGTTTATTTTAACATTTTTGCTTTTAAATTGAATTCCAAATTCTCCCCCCTCCTTCCTAATCCTCCACCCACTGAGAAGGCAAGCAAAATGATATCAATTTTACATGTGAAATCATGCGAAACATTTCCATATTAGCCAAAATGCAAAAAAGTAAAGAAAGCGAGAAAATTATACTTCAATTTGCACTCAGAGTTCATCAGTTCTCTTTCTGGAGGCAGATAGCATTTTTTAATCATGAGTCCTTTGGAATTGTCTTGGATGGTTGTATTGATCAGAGTAGCCAACTCTTTCACAGTTGATCATCACTACAACATTGCCATTTACCATGTACAATGATCTCCTAGTTCTCACTTCACTCTTCATTTTGCATCAATTCATATAGGTCTTGCCATTTTTTTTGAAAACACCTCCTTCATCATTTCACACAATAGTACCCCATCACAATAATATACCATGGCTTATTCAAGCATTCCCCTATTGACGAACATTCCCTCAATTTCCAATTCTTTGCCACCACAAAAAAGAACTTCTATAAATATTGTTGTATATATGTGTGTGTATACACACACACACACACACACACACACGCATATATATATATATATATATAAAACCTTTTTCTTTTTTTTAATCTCTTTTTTAATCTCTTTAATCTCTTTAATACTCTTTGGGTACTACAGACCTAGTAGTTTTAATACTGGGTCAAAGGATATGCACAGTTTTATAGCCCTTCAGACTGTTCTCCAGAAGAGTTAGATCAGTTCAAAACTCTACCAACAGTTCATTAGTATACCTATTTTCCCTCTTCCCCTCCAGCATTTGTCATTTCTGATAGGTGTGAGCTTGGACCTCAGAGTTGTTTTAATTTAATTTTTCTAATCAATAGTGATTTATAGTATTTTTATATGATTATAAATGGCTTTGATTTCTTCTGAAAACTGCCTATTCATATCTTTTGATTATTTATCAATTGGTAATGGATCTTATTTTTGTAAATTTGACTATTTTCTATATTCGAGAAATGAGACCTTTATCAAAGAAACTTGCTACAAAATTTTTTTGATATTACTTCATTGTCCATGGTACCTTTTAGCAAAATGTAGTTTACTTGATTATCTCCCTTAATTAGGTCTATTTTTGCTTTTGCTTTGTCTAAGATCATGAGTGATAGCCCTGCCTTTTTTTTCTTCAGCTGAAACATAATGGATTCTGCTCTAGCCCTTTATTTTAACTTTGTATGTGTGTGTGTCTTTCTGTTTTAAGTGTGTCTGTTGTAAACAACATATTGTTTCTAATCCATTCTGCTATCTGCTTCCATTTTATGAGTGAGCCCTCATCCCATTCACATTCACAGTTAAAATTATTGTATCTATCCCTCCATTCTATTTTCTTCTGTTTATCCTCCTCTCTCTTTTTATCCTATCTCTTCTCAAAAAGTCTGTTTTGCTTCTGACCACTGCCTCTCTTAATCTACCCTCCCTTCTATGAGCCCTACTCCTTTTCTTAACCCCTTCCCCTACTACTTTCCTGTTGGGTAAGATAGATTTCTATACACAACTCTGTGTGTGTGTGTGTGCGTGTGTGTTTTATTATTTCCTGATGTCTCATAGAGTCATTAGCTTCTACTTACCCAATTTTAGTTTTAAGGAATTATTTTCTCCAGTGAGCTTTTGTACCTCCTTTTTGGCCTATTCCGCTTTTTAGGGAGTTATTTTCCTCAGTGAATTTTTGTACCTTTTTACCTTTAATCTAATTCTATTTTTAAGGTGTTATTTTCTTTGGTGCTTTTTGCGCCTGTTTTAACAAGCTGTTACTTCTCTTTTCATAATTTTCTTGCATCACTCATTTCTTTTCCCAATTTTTCCCCTACCTCTCCTAGATCTTTCTTTAACTCTTCCAGGAATTCTTGTTGAACTTGAGTCCAACTAGAATTTTTCTTGGCGGGAGGCAAGGGGGGCTTTCTTATAGCTGTTTTCACATTGTTGTCTTCTTCTGAGTTCATATCTTGGCCTTCTCTGCCACCATAGTAGATTTTTATAATCAAGTTCTTTTTGTGTTGTTTGATCATTTTTTCAGGCTATTTCTTAACTTTGAGCTTTATGTTAAATTTGGACTCTGCTCACTGGGGTGCGGAAGCACTGTCCCAAGAGTCATGCTTTTTCATGCTGCTCTTTTCAGAGCTAGTTCTGGGAGTCTGCAAGTTTTCAGTGATTCCAAGGTTGTGTAATCTAGGGAGAGGTGCAGTCACTGCTCTCTTGGTCTGCTCTGGTCTTTAGGAAGAAAGAGACTCTGCTCACTTGTATCACAATTTATTTAGGCATTCCTTAGGCAATGACCTATCTTCCAACCATGATTATTGCCATTTTTTGTCCTCTTTGCTAACTTGTTGGGTGTGAGATGATACCTCAGGGTTGTTTTGATGTGTATTTGTCTTATTATTGGTGATTTTGAGCATTCTTTCATATGTTGTAAATAGTTTGCAACTCCTCTTTGATGTCTGTTCATATCCTTTGACTACTAATCTATTGGGGAATGACTTTTGTTTATATATGTGCACAAATGGGTGTGTATGTGTACGGGTGTGTAATAAGTATTAGTCACCAATATATCCTGTATACTAAACCCTTATCTGGGAAATTTGAAACAACCTCATGCCTCCTTATCTGAGGTACATTAATCTTTTAGTACAGAAGCTTTTCAATTTCATGTAATGAAAATTATCCATTTTTTCTTTTGTAATTGCCTCTCTCCCTTGTTTGGCTAAGAATATATGTCCTATCCATAATTGTGAAAGTTATATAATATACTTCTCTTCTAATTCTTTTATAGCATGACATGTACAGCATGATCTTTAATTCAGGTAATGTATCCATTTTGAATTCATAATTTAAAATGGTATAAGGTGTTGGTCTAAACCTAATTTCTGCTAGGCTTTTTTTTCCCCAGTTTTTCTAGTAGTTCTCAAATAGGGAATTTTTCTTAAGTAATTTGTGTTATGGAGGTTTATTAAACATTGTTTTATTGATCTTTATTCTACCTAGTGTAGTCAGTTTCATTGATCTATTTTTCTGAGTTTTTTTAGCCAGTATCAAATAATTCACATGATTACTGCTTTATAACAGAGTCTGACCTCTGGCAGTGCAATTTCCCCCTCATCCTTACCTTTTTTCATTATTTCCCTTGATATTCTAGGTCTTTTGTTTCTCTAAATAAATTTTATTATTGTTTTATTGAGTTCTGTAAAATATCCCTTTAATAGTTTGATTGGCATAGCACTAAAACTATGAATTAACTTTGTCATATTGTTACTTTTACTATATTGGTATGGCCCTGATAATTAGCACTGAATGCTCTTCTAGCTATTGGAGTTGTTTTTAATTTCCTTTAGGTGAACTTTGTAATTAAATCTGTACAGGTATTGAGTGTGCAACAGGGGCTTGCTTCTCCAATATTTTGTGCATTTTGAAATTACTTTGAATGGGATTCTCCTTTTGATTAATGTTGCTTGGATTTTGTCATTATTTATTTTTATTATACAGAGCTGCTATTGATTTCTGAGTTTTGTAGTCTGCAACTTTGTTGAAGCTATTGTCTTGTGTAGTATCTTTGCTAATTCCCTAGGATTTTCTAAGAAAATCGTCATGTCATCAGCAAGTAGGGATGGTGTTATCTCCTCTTTGCCTATCTTTCACCTTTAATCTCTTTCCCTTGTCTTAATGATATTAGAATTTCTAAAACTACATCAAATAATAGGGACAGTGGGCATCCTTGTTCTGTGCCTGTACTTACTGGGAAAACTTCTAGTATATGCCATTGCATATAATACTTGCATTTAGATACTTTTATGATATTAAAAAAGATCCCTATACCTTGTCGGATTTTTAACATAAATAAGTCCTGAATTCTGTTAGAGTTTTCAAAGAACCACTTTTGGGTTTTTTTGATCATTTCTATTGTGGTGTATAAACTATAGTGAATAATGCATACATGTATGTATGTATGTATGTATGTATGTTGGCAATTAGAAATGGGTTAAGTGAATGCACAAGGGAAGGAAAGAGAAGAACGAAATTAAGAACAGATTATAATCCAGAGTGACTAGGCCATAGAATAACTAAAGAATAGTTGATTGAAATCAGCCAGGAAAGGTAGGTTGAAGCTTAGCCAGGCAGAAGAGATGAATGATCCTTTCCTAATACAGATCACAAAACTGGCACATAGATAGGATGTGATAGCATTAGGAGGCTTCAACTACCCACACCCCTTCTGGAAGTCTTATTTGACTGCAGTCAGATCATTGAATAAATTGTTGTCTTATCTTCCTGATAATCATATTTCTCGTAATATAGAGGACACAATGAGGGGAAAGTGATGATATCATCTTTGAGTTTGTGACAGCCAAGGTGTGGAACAATGGAAAAATATACCTTATACTTTCAGAAGTCAGATTTCAAAAAGTTCAGAAAAATAACAGTATTAGGAGAGTAATGTATAAAATAACAACAAAATTGTAAAAATTAAACACCTTTGAAAGACTTAAGAACCACAATAAACACAACAATCAGCCTTGATTGCAGAGGCCCAATGATAAAGAATGCCACGCATCTCCTGACAGAGAGGTGGTAGACTAAAGATGCAGAATGGGACACATTTTTTTGGACGTGGCTAATGCAGGAATTGTTTTTCTTGACTGTACACATTTGTTACAAGGATTTTGTTTTTCACTCACTGGTGGTGGAAGGTGGGAATTCTTGTTAATTGAAAAATAAAAGATGGAAAATAGAAGAAAGGAAGAAGAGAGAGGCTTGATTCAATAGTCAGAGAATCAAAAAGAAATTTACTCAAGAGGGAAGTATGGTTCCAAAAACTAATTTCACATAATTCAATAATGAATGATCCTAACAGAAACAAATAGGAGACATTTAAAGAAATCATCATGGCTTTATAGAGAGCTCTGCAATGAATTCAATGTTTTTTAAAAATGTATTGATATCGATGTTTTTACATCACCTCAATTTCTGAACATAGCCCTATCATTTCTTCCTCCGCACCCAATACTGAGTAGAATACAATATTTTAAATGACATGCACCAAATATGAAAGGCAGCTAGCTGGTACAGAGGGTAGAATGCTAAATTCAGAATCAAGAAGACCCTAGTTCAAATTCTGCTTTAGACACTTTCTAGTTCTGTGACCCTGAGCAAATCATTTAACCCCTCCAAACCTCAGTTTCCTCATCTATAAAATGGTGATAGTAAGAGCACCTAACTCATAGGGTTGTTATGAAGAGCAAATGACAAAATATATGTAAAGCACTTTGCAAACCTCAAAGCACTATATAAATCCTAGCTATTCAATACAATCATGCAAGCCAGTTCCAAAGGACTCATGATGAAAAATGTTATCCACCTCCAGAGGAAGAACTTAAAGAGTCTGAATGCAGACCAAAGCATGCCATTTTTCACTTTCTTTGTAATCTTTATGGGTTTTTCCTTGGTCTGTGTTTTCCTTCTGAACATGACTAATACAGAAATATATTTTGCATGATTGCATATGTATAACCTATATCAAATTACTTAACCATCTCAAGGAAGGGGTGAGAGGAGAGAGGCAGGGAGAGAATTTGGAACTCAAAATCTTTAAAAACTGAATGTTAAAAGTTGTTTTTAACGTGTAATTGGAAAAAACTAAAATATTTTTCAAAAAATAAATCGTATTATTATTATTATTATTAACAACACATAAACAGAAAAGAGTGGCATATGCCTATAAGAATCTTATCAACAAGGCTAAATCCCAGAAAGAGCTAGGGCTTGGGAAAAAATACTAGAACAGCAAAAAGAGCCTTTTTTTAAAAAAAATGTTGTATTTAAAGCAAAAACAAAGAATGGAGAGATCCTCTTTTGGGGCAGATGGCATAATATTAACAGATGACAGGGAGAAAACAGAGCTGCTTGTCTACATTTTTGTTTCCATTTTCTCTATTAAGGAGAATGATCTGCAAATCAGAAAGGGTAGAGCAAACATTGAATTTGAAGTCCAAAAGAGGTGACGAGACAGTAAGAGAATGCCTTAATTCAAAGCTTCAAGCATCTGTGCTTTCATCAGCGTGGGCCAACCTAGTGACGAGTTTTTCTGAATGTAAATAGACTGGCTTTTGGGTGAGAGATTTCATTTGCAGCACATACCCTGGACTTTCTCTCCCAAATTGTCATTCATAGTAGCATGCTGGGTCCCCAGAGGGCAGCTACCATGTCCCCTAAGTGTTCTGGGGATAACCCTAAGGAGTTGGAAGGTATCTTTTCTAGTGCTGTAACTCAGAAGCTGAGACCTGTATGTTTCCCCTACCCACATCATTATCAGATGATATCAATTAGTCACTTAGCTTTAATCAACTTTTAGAAACAAATACTTTACATGGTGGTACAAAACATTTCCCCCTCAAATTTTTTTTAAGTCTGTGACACACTACTATCCCACAAGTACATATAGAGTTTAGAGAAAAGTGAATTCAGGCCTACAGCACATGTGGCAAAGAAGACAACTCAGCTCCTGGAAGTCCTTCTACTGGATTCCTCAAGATGTTCTTCTGAGGTGTGATGAATCTTGTTTGCTAGAATCCTTGAAGAGCCTTGAACATGCCTTTCCTCAATTCATCTAGTCTGTCCTTAATTCTTTATTCAGACTTCAGCATCAGCTGTCTTGGGATGCTTCTATGATGCTGATGGGAAGTTCAAAATCCTTTGGAACTTTCTGCAATCACTGCACGAGAGGGTAGAGGGAGAAAAAGACCAAGACCAAGACCAAAACAAAGACTGAAGCCAGGCTGGGGCTCTTCCCCCCATCCTTCAGCCACCTGAGTGATTCCTTCTCAGGATCTTAGCTGAAAGGCTTCCATCCTAAACTTTTGTTGTTCAGACATTTCAGTCATGTCCAACTCTATGTGGCCCCCATTTGGGGTTTTCTTGGCAGACATACTGGAGTGGTTTGCCATTTCCTTCCCCAGCTCATTTTACAGATGAGGAAACCGAGGTGAAGTGACTCTCCCAGGATCACACACAGCTAGTAAGTGTCTGAGGCCAGACGTGAACTCAGATAAACGAGTCTTCCTGGTTCCCAGCTCAATATTCTATTCACTGCAGCCCCTAGCTGCCCTCCCATGCTAAACTACCAGACATTCAAATGTTCTCTGGCTTCATACAGTCACAACAGAATATGACCAAGTGTCCTCAGCCAATGTGAATATGCTTTCAGTGCAACATCACTCTGGTTCATCTAATAGCTTTCAGAGGTTGGGATTTTTGTAAACTACAAATGCTATCTCCTTCCTTTGTAAATTACTTGACATAGCTTGCTAGAGAAGAGGGAAAGCTGTAAACTCCTGAGCACAGACCCTATTATCTTTTCACCAAAAAAACATGCCTCAGGGCCATTTCTCTTGTCAGAGGTCAAGTTATTTAGAGATAAAGAGAACTCCATTAGGATTTTTGAGTCACCACATGATTTTCCCACTTACCTATTGCAATTTATTGCTCTTTGCTTTTTAGCTTTGCATCCTTAAACTGCTAAGATCTTTCCCTGTTTCAGAAATGATGATTTCAGAGATAATGTTCATTTCAGCCCACATGGAAGATCGTCTTTGTCATTGTTATTTTGTGTTCCTGGGACTATAGTTAATAGATTTACACACCCTGAGCAGAGGTAAGAAGTGAGTGTTCTGATGCTATGTCTGTCATCCCATTTAGTCAATTGGCGCTCTAAAATCCCTAGAAACTAGAAAACTGAAACATCACTGGCATATACCAGAGATGGAACCCTTTCTGCATAAAAAGGCAAAACTGGTGCTTCTTTGGTGCTAACATCCCACCTGAAACACATACACACACATATATGCATATAGATATATGTGTTTATGTATATATTTATACATGTTTGTGTGTATATATGTATGTATGTGTACATATGCACATGTTTGTGTGTATGCATGTATGTGTGTATGTAAATGTGGGAAAAGAGAGAGAGGATGCTCTAGCTCACTCTCCTTGAGTTCTAAGTGCCTCTCCTCGCCTGCCATCAGCTGAAGCCCCAACCACTTATATCCCTCCCATCCCCATTTAGGGTACTGCCCACCCCTAAAATGTGTTTCTTAAGCCATTTTAGGAGCTACCACACTCCACAAGCTGATTTGGGATCACAGTCCACTCTCTGCACTACCCAGATAGCCAGTGGAGACCTAATTGGAGATTTTGATCTGAAGAACCATAGCACCCCCATATCCAGCCCTCCTGTGACCTCTGCTGGCTGCAAAGAACATCCTTCAGTAAAACTCATTAAGAGAATAAGTATTATGCATGGACTATTCTTCCCTCTTTGGAGTGGCAGTAGGATTATCACAAAATCACTCTCTCAGAGGGCAAATGCTGCTAAATCTTGGACATAATACAAACAAGATAATTTGATCAATTCTCCTTTTCAATTATCCCTCTGGATCCCAGAAAAAAACCCACCAATTAACCATCCTTCCAATAAGCAGCAATTTCTCAATGTCTTTTGCTTTCATTTATTGTGAGAACATCAGTAATGATGTCATTGAGCTCTGCTAGTGTAACAACTCACTGGTACTTAGACAAATATCTCACATTTAAATTACCAACAATTAAATGAATGTCTAAAATGATATGATGCCTAATGTCTAAAATTTGTCCCAAAATCGTATGATTCTTCATATCTTCTGCCCCACATCTCCCACTCTGCCAACACCGCTGTGGAAGCAGAAAAATGATGCACAGGATGGAAGACCATTTTATATTTTTCTTTGTGTCACGGGTTGCAGTAGCTAAAGAATTTATTACCTGATGACTAGCCTACTGT
>JAQQSZ010003559.1:0-14412 GCA_028646595.1 Phalanger gymnotis
TCTATTTCCAATTCTTCGCCGCCACTAAGAGTTGCAATAAATATTTTTGTACATGTGTGTGTCATTTTCCCTTTTCTTTGATGTCTTTGGGATACAGACCTAGTAGTGGTTTTGCTGGTTCAAAGGGTATGCACAGTTTTATAGGCCTTTTGGGCAAAGTTCCAAATTGTTCTCCAGAATAATTGGACTAGTTTACAACTCCACCAACAGTTATTAGTGTCCCAGTTTTTCCATATTCCCTGCAGCATTTGTGATTTTCCTTTTCTGTCCTGTTAGCCAATCTGATATATCCCTCAGAGTTATTTTAATTTTCATTTTTCTAATCTATAGTGATTTAGAGCATTTTTTCCTGTGACTATTGGTAGCTTTGATGTCTACTTCTAAAAACTACCTGCTTATATCCTTTGACCATTCGTCAACTGGGAAATGCCTCTTACTTTTATAAATTTGATACAGTTTCGTATACAATATAGGTATTATGACTCTAAACTTGGGCCTGGAGAGTTTATACCATTTGCTCACGATCACCTAACTAGTACATTTACTAGTTTTAAAGAATGATGCACTGTCTTTCTTTCTCTTAATAATCATAGCGTCATCATTGGATCATTCATTTGGAACTGCAACAGACCTTATGAAATTATCTGGCTCAAACACTTCATTTTAGAGATGAGAAAACAAAGGCTCAAGAGATAGCTGACATTTATGTGGTAGTTTAAGATTTGCAAAATACTTTTCATACATCATCTTATTTGCTCACCGCAGCAACCTTTGATGTAAGTGCTACTAATAGCAACATTTTACAGATGAGGACGCTGAAGGTGAGAGATTAAATGACTCGCTTAGAGTCACATAGCTAGCAAATAAATATTCAAGGTGTGATTCGGCCCCAGTTCTTCATGGATCGAGGTCCGGCACTCTGTCTGCTGTATACCATACTACTTCCTATGAGCTGTTGGTTGGTTGATTGTTGTCCTTCATTCTAGAAGAGGCCCAAAATGGCATCATTATGTTGAGATCAAGATACTGTGTGCCCTACTGTGGCTGATGAAATGTTCTACTGCAGTTTGGGTACAAATAGTCCATACGAACATTTGGAGTGCAGATATCTCTAAATTTGCATGTCTCATGATCTTACGAGATGTATCATGATTCTCAAGGGTAGTATTCTTGCTTGTTATCATCATCATCAACAAGAAACATTTATTTAGCACCTGCATGGTAATATATGAGATGCTGAAGAGTTATGACATGTTTTGAGGAAGACAGACTTCCCATTCTCAAGACCCTTAATAGCTTACTTTTCTATAGCACTAAGGTTTGCAAAGAACTTTACAAACAGTATTCTGTTTGATCTTCATAACAAGCCTGGGGGGCAAATGCTATTATTATCTTTATTTTACAGATGAGGAAACTGAGGCAGAGGTTAAATGACTTGTCTAAGGTCACACAGCTAGTGTCTGAGGACACATTTGAACTCAGGTCTTCTTAACTCTAGGTCTAAACACTCTAGCCACTTCACCACCTGGATGCCTGAATCTTGAAATCTAAGGGTAACAGATATCAGTGTGGCTGAGCTCATTCAATCATTGTTCCCGATCCTGTGGGGAATCAGGGTACAAACTGAAACTTCCACTACGTAGCAAGTGTAGAATCCTTAGGCTTGCTCCACCCATTGACTTTATCACAAGTTGAACCAGTCCCCATTGTTATTCCCAGTCCAATTGTTGAATAGTTCCTGGTCATACTGGCCACAGCTGACTCACTGAATATGAAGTCATAGCTCAGGAATCTTCAAAGGGATCATTGAGAGGTCCTGACACAAAACGTGAACTTTGAAGCCTTATAACTGGACAAAAGCTGATGAGTGTGAGCACTCGTGTTTTAGGACAGTTAGAACCTAGGCAACATTCTTTGCTTCAAAGGTAGAAACCAGGTGGTTGTAAACCTCTGGAGAGAAGGACCTTAGCAGGCTGGATGTTTCACATCCACGAAAGGTAGAAAGGAGATGTTGCTGAAAGAATTCAGGAAACCACAGGTCAGAACAATCCCTTGCTTCGACTGAGGCTATTGCTATTTCCACTGGGTTATGCACCTTGAGACACAGTCATAGAGAAGCGGATAGCTAGTGCCTTCACATGAGACAGATGTCTGGAGGAATAGTGAAGGGAGAAGCTTTGAAAGAACACACAGGAGAAAGGAAGTAAAAAGTGATGGGTATGTGAGAGCATGCTATGCTTTTGTGGTAGCTGCAATTTCTTCTCTTCTCTAGGGCCACAGTCAATCAACGAAGCATTTGTTAGGTGATCATTATGTGCCAGATGCATCATGGCTTAGTGGATAGTGAGGCACTGGCCTCAGAGCCAGGAAGATCTGGGTTCAAGTCCTACTTTGTATCTGCTGCCCTGCCTGGTTTCCGCTCCATGCAACAAAAGTAGGCTCATCATCATTTCTAAATTCATCAGCATGCTGCTAACTCAAACCTTAATTGACACCACAATCCTCAGCCACCTATTTCTCTCTAATTGGAGGGCTATAGGGCAGAGCGCCGAACTTCTTTACAGAGGACAGAAACTGGGCTTATTCTACTTTGCATCTGCTGCCCTGCCTTGTTTCAATTTCACTGAACAAGATCCCCTACTCTATGTACCCCCTGTTGTCCCATCTCTCCCTCTGCACCCCCATTTCCAGCCTCCTTTTGTGCTTTGTCTCCCTCTTTTGATTGTAAACAACTTGAAGGCAGGATTTGTCTTTTTCTTTTTAAATTAATTGTATCTCCAGCACTTACAACAATGTCTGGCACCTAATAGGTGATTAATAAATGCTTCCTGGATTTGATTGGTCTGCCACATACTAGCTCTGAGGTGCTGGGCAAGCCACTTAACCTCTCTTGATTCTAGTCAACTCTTTAGAACTATAAATTTCAGAGAAGATGCCAAACCACATTCAGAGAAGGAATTTCCTCATATGGGAGTTCTCTATATTAATCAAATTATAGGTCTAGTTGCTATCCCTGTTCCTACTCTATGTTAGGCAGCATGCAAGAATCAAAAAGAGAAAAATGAAAGTCCCTGCCCTCAGGAAACTTATATTCTAATGTAGGAAAAGCATACATATTTAAGTAAATACAAATTATTTGTAAAATCAGTACAAAGCAATTTAGGCTAGCGAGGGTAGGAGTGGTTGGGGTTGGTATCAGGAAAAGCTTCATGTAAGAGGAGGTGCTCCAGCTGATCTTTGAGGGATTCAATGAGACAGAAGTGGGGAGAGAGTAAATTATATATGTGGAAGGATGAGAGATGGAATGTCTTGTATGAGGAAAAGCAAGAAGGCCAGATTTTTTAGACCATAATATATATGAAGGGGAGTAATATAATAAGCCCAGATTATAAATGATTTTTACATGCCAGACAAAGGAGTGTGAATTTTGTCCCAAGGTTAATAGGGAGCCACTAGAGTCTGTTGAGCAAAGGAATGGCATGATCAGACTTGTGCTTTTAAGTAGATCACTTTGACCGCTCAGTGGAGGATGGTTAGAGATGCAAAAAAATGTGAGGCAAGAAGACCAAGAAGGCAAGATTGGGAAACTATTGCAATAGTCTTGGAGAAAAGTGATGAGGACTTGATCTAGGGCAGGGGTGGGTAACCTTCAGCCTGGAGGACACACGGGGCCTTCTAGGTCCTTGGGTGCAGCCTTTTGACTGGGTCCAAGTTTTACAGAACAAATTCTTTTATGAAAGAGATTTGTTCTGTGACATTTAGATTCAGTCAGAGGGCCACACTTGAGGACCTAGAGGGCAACATGTGGCCTGGAGGCCACAGCTTCCCTACCTCTGCTCTAGGGTAATGCCTGTGAGAGTGGAGAGAAGGAAATATAGGCGAGGGATATGATAGAGGAGGAAATGATGTAACTAAGAAACTATTTTAATCCCTCCATCAACCTCTACAACCATTTTCCAGGGTCTGTGGGGGATGGGGAAAGAACCAGGTTTCCCTTTTCCCCTTACCTACCCACTGCCTCCAATTTCAGTGGGGTGGAGGGAGTAGGGGATGGGGGAAGAAAGAAGAAAACAGGAAGGGAGGGAGAGAACAAGAGGGGAAAAAATATGGGGAGGTGCGGAGGGGGAGGGGAAGGTCAGGGAACTCTGAAAAGGTCCAAACCTGAACAGGCAAAATGAGGCCTCAAACTCTACTAACACTTTCTCTGGCTCTTATGCCCAACTCCGTAGAAGAAAGTATGCTCTGAATGGTCTTACAACGACAAAGCTCAGAACTGTTCCACAACAAGGAAGCAAAAGTGGGTCAGAGAACAAAGACATAAAATGCGCTAAACTGCAGACTAACAAGTGACATCTCCATCTCTTTTAGCGAGACCCAACTTCTCTGTGATATCAAAAATACGGCTGGCTACCTGTCATGTGACTATGTCTCCAAAGGAGCTCTGGTAGCCTAACTTTTCAAGCTCAGTCTACTCTGATTAAGAAGCACCTGGGTGGTGCAGAGGACAGGGCAGTGGGTTTGGAATCAGGAAGGTTCACCTTCATAAGTTCAAATCTAACCTTAGGGGCTTAACTCTGTGACTTTTGGCAAGTTATTTAACCCTTTTTGCTTAGTTTTCTCCTTTGTAAAATGTGCTGGAAAGGAAATGGCAAACTACTCCAATATCTCTACAAAAAATCAAACAAAAAGAAAAACGAATAGTCAGAAACGACTGAACAACAACAACCCTGACCAAAGTCTTCCTGCTTTCTTCTCTTAACAGGTTCAAACACAGCAAGCCCATCAGCCCTTTTCCCAATGCATGGTTGGATATTGGGCTAGCTTTGTACAAAAAATGACATGTAGGAATAAGAGGGTCTTAGGAGTTATCCAATCCATACTGCTAAATTCAAGATAAGGAAATCAAGGCCAGTTTAAGTTAAATGACTTGTGCATGGTCAAATGCATAGTAAGTAGAAAAAACATGTTTTGAGTCCAGGCCGCCAGACTCTCATTTTTCCATTTCACTATAGCATTTCCCCTAGTGTTCGCTCTCTGAAAGGGTAACCAGATTTTAATTCGCCATGATGAAAAAAAAAAAAGCTAAACAACCTGTTACAGATACTTGCTTCTGTTTTTTAAAAAGTCAAAGTTAATAGGATCGTGATGTTAATCCACATAGCCTCACAAAGGCTGTTAATAGAAGAGAACTCAGTCTTTGTCCCAGGGTTTCATAACCCTGATTCTCTCCTCTCAAGGCTTGCCTTCTTCTCTCCCACCAAACCTTGCACGTGTATAGGTTGGACCAGGAATGGGGAATCTGAGGCCTCAAGGCCACATGTGGCCCTCTGTCCTCAAATTCTGCCCTTTGACTGAATTCAAACTTCACAGAACAAATCCTCTTAATAAAAGGATTTGTTCTCTAAAACTTAGACTCAGCCAAAAGGCCACACCCAAGGACCTAAAAGACCACATGTGGCCTTGAGGCCACAGGCTCCCCTCCCTTGCTTGATCCTTTGAGGAGAAGCTGCCCTTTCTCCCAGTATGACTCCAGTTATAGCTAGACTATCCTCTGCCTCACTGCCAGGACCCTCTCTTTGACCATCCTCAGCTGAATTTGTCCTGAGTGCAAGAATTTCTAGTTACAGGACTGTCATCAAAGATGGCATACTTGAAATCACCATGATGATGGAGAATATAGAAATAAAGAGGTTTTGTAGTCTTTTCAATTTGGTGAGTTCTATGGACTCTTTCTGAGAATAATTATTTTAAAAATCCTAATTAAAAGGGAAATGTTAAATTTCAGTCTGAGGTTAGTGAAAATATATAATTTTTTCCCCCATTGAAATTCACAAATTCTCTGAATTCCATCCTTGGACCCTTGTGGACTTGACTAAAGTCCTGGTCTAAAAGAAACTAGGGAGGAAGAGAAAGGGAGACAGAGAAAAGGAGACAGAGACAAAAAGTAAGCCAGGAGGAGAGGCAGAGAGACAGAGAGATACTAGACTCACTTGGAGGCTCAGTGTAAATATTTAGGAAAGTAGAGTCAGAAATATCTCCTGAACAGCTGAGCTCCTTGGCTCTGGCAGGAAATCTCTCGAGCACATCCTGATTCTACCGAGTGAAGCACCGGTGCTGCGGAAGCCCAATCTTCTATCTCCTAATTAGAGCTTTGGGTTTGATGAGGCCGACTCCAGAATGGAGTTGCCCTTTATGTTGGTTTAAAGAAAGTTTTGCTGGTAAGGCCCACAATCTTGGTTCCTTTTTTTTTTTTCATTTTGTTTCAGAATGTCAACAGATTACAATTGTTACAAACCCACACAGTCTTGGGTCTTGCCGCATAATATTTATGGTCCCCAAACAATCGCAGAATGCTTAGTTCTAACATTTTATTGACACAGCCTTCCTGTTCCTATGTCTTGCTTCCTCTGAGGAAAATGGGACGTGTTGGATGCTTTCCCAGCTTCTATTTGTAGAGGAAGTCTACAGGCTTTGCACCATCCAGGCCTGCTGCTAATCTGTACTCACTGAAGAACACCTGCAAGCAAAGGCTGACTTTGTTCTCTATTGTGTTCTGTCTACAGCTATCAAAATAAATGATCCATCACAGGCATGAAAATTGTCCCTCTTTTCTGAATAACCCCTCTCACCACATGAGCACAAGAAGCCTCGGCATTGCCTGTGCAGCCTATGACAGAAACGGGAATTCAAGTACTTTCCATTCAGACCTGGGATCCCCAATCTCTCCTCTACTCTGCTCCTCCCAGAAATAGCTGCTTCCTTTGAACTGCCCGTTCATTTCAAATGCATCACATTCCCCAGGCCAGGAAATTATTTGTAACAAGAGGGCTGACTACCTCCTCCTCTGCCTGTTTTTGTAATATATCTCATATGTCCAGCAACACTGCTGCAGCAATTCTAATGATACTTGCAAGGGAATTGTGTATAATTCTCTTCTCCCACCCACTTATTCACTCCCACCCAAAACATCTGTCTCAGAAGCTGGCGTTCTATAGTGCAACAACAGTTACTATATTTTCCCCTATAACACAATAGGCATAGCAGCCTACCGACAGTGTCCCCCTCCCCCACCCCTCCAGACTCCAGAAGCTGGATCACATGTACTAGGATCTGACGATAGTCTGTGAGCTCACCCTATGGTCTGATGTAAGGGAGAGCATCCAGCCTGTTCAGATGGATGTATCTCAATAGCTTATCATGTCTATTACTATACTCAAAGCACCAGGCACTGGCTTTGGGAAAAGAGAACATTTATTTGAAAGCCTCCTGCTAATAAAACAGAGCCTGGGCAAGAGGAAGGTAATACAGTTAGCCACTTAAGAAGCAATACAGCAGGAGACACAGTGGAAGACATTTTGTAAGACTACTTTTTATGAATGCACATATTTTAAATGTGAGAGTGATTAGTCAAGTGGTATGTGTTAACAGAGAAGGATTAAAGACTCTGATGGATGCTTATATACAGAGCTTCTGTTACTAGAAGGGGTGACTAGAGCTTTGCTCCAGGGTGCTGAAATTTCCAGAGCACTGACAGCATTTGCAATCCTTTAACGAGAATTAGGAAAACTCATTTTCATGGGTTCAAATCTGGATTCATATACTTGCTGTGTAATGTTAGGCAAGTCACTTAATCCCGTTGGCCTCAGTTTCCTCATCTGTAAAATGAGCTGGAGAAAGAAATGGGAAACCACTTTGGTATCTTTGCCAAGAAAACCCTAAAGCGGGGTCATGAAGAGTCAGACATGGTTGAAACAACTGAACAATAACGACAAAGATCTTAGAAATACCTCCCTGATCTAAAGTTTTTATTTTGGTCAGATTTTCAATTTCATAGGTATAGGATATTCCCAGTGAAAAAAATTCCCTCTCTTAATGCAGATTGCCAACCATTCTGTATCTCTTAGTCTTCAAGAGTCACCTGGAACATTGAGAGCTTAAGCGTTCTGCTGGATCACATAGCCAGTTTAAGGCTAGCTTTCTCAATGTAGTGCAGTAGATATAGTACTGGGTACACTACGCCCGGAACCAGGAAGATCTGAGTTCAAATCCAGCTTCAAATACTGACTAGCTGTGTGACTCTGGGGCCTTAGCATCCTCATCTATAAAACGGGAATGATAAAAGTACCTACCTCCCAGGGTTGTGAGGATCAAGTGTGATAATAATTATAAAACACCAAGCACATAGTAAACATTATAAAAATGCTATTATTTTTGATTATACTACCCTGCCTCTTTAGTTATCAAGAACAAAGGTTTTAAAAACAATCATCGAATCACAGAGCTTAAGGGTTAGAGGGAACTTCTGTAACCACCTAGTCCACACATAAAAGGAATCTGTTATCATATGCCTAATGGAGGGGTGTCCAGCCTCTGCTTAAAGATCTCTGGGGAGAGGAGCCACCCACCTCTCCAGATAGCCTGTTCCCTTTTAGCCCGTTCGGATTATTATGAAATCGTCCTAGTCATCAAATCTAAATTGTCTTTCTCCTCTAAATAGGAAGCTTCCTCATTCTGCTTGTGGCTGTGCTCCGGCTCAGGCACGATCCTAACTGTTCCCTAACTTTGCCCCCACTCCACCCTCCAATTGAATTTGTCTGCAGAAGTTGGCAGAGTGGGAAGAGCACTTGGCTTGGAATCAGGAAGACCCAGCTTCCTGAGTTCAAATCCAGCCTCAAATGCTTTCTAGCTATGTGACCTTGGGCTAGTCACTTAGCTCTGTCTGCCTCAGTTTCCTCAATGGCCAAATGTGCTGGAGAAAAAAAAATGGCAAACCTCTCCAGTATCTTTGCCAAGAAAACTCCAAATAGGGTCACGAAGAGACCGACATGACTAAATAAAGTCTATTCTAACTTCAGTGGGTTGCGTTCTACTTGTCCTAGACACAAACTTGTTAGTTCCAACTGTGATGATACCTGTTTCCAAAGGCTCCCTGGGGTTCACAAATGTCTTGGCCTGATTTGTGTGAAAATACAAACCACAAAACAAAATCAGTAGCAACAAATTCATTTATAACAAGATATGCTTCAGCATTGTCCCTGAGGACTTCTCTGAGAGTCTGAGCTGCCTCTCTCATTGCACCTTAGGCCTGCCCCTGGAGGATATCTCCTCAGTTTTAAGAGGATTGTATTCTCCCTCCTCCTCAAACATATGGCCCCTCATCCTCTGCCTGCTGGGATTCCCTCGCCCATGATGACCATGTTTTTAAGTAGACCAAGAAGTCACTTCAAGTTGACTAATTTTGGAGAGGATTTTCCCAGGTTTCCTGTGATTGTGGAAGGAGCTCCAGGCATTAAATCATCGTATCCTGCTACATCAGTCACACCGTGGTGACTGTTCACAGTCAGGAGGTTATGGCAAAAGAATCACATAGTTGGCCAGCAGTGTTGACTGTTTCTGAGTAAGCATCCATTCTCCATTCAGGGTAACACCAGTAGCATTATTGGAACATTATTTTCAAAAGGTTCCATGTTTTCTTGCTGCTTCTGAAATATGTTACCAAACTTCTACCAGCCTCCAGTTTCATATCTAAATGAGCTTTCATTTTACTAAAAAGATAGCTAATTAGTTCACTGTCTTGTAGACACACTGTGAGAATACATTACTGCCTCCCTACCTTTGTTCGCTCTAATATTGCTTCCTGGAATGCCCTTGCCCTCACTTCTCTATCTGAATCCTACACATTATTTAAGGTCCAGGTTAAGCCCAGCCCTCTGCCACAGCCCAGCCTGACCCTCCAGACCTATCTCTTCTGAACCACTTTAACTCCTCCACTCACCTGACACAGAGTCTATATTGCTTTACATTAATAGTAATCTCTATTTCACTTCAAAAGACCAGTGGTATCAATGGTGTGGTGAGCTGGGCCCAGAACTTTGATGATGATGAAAAATATTTATGTAGTAATATAATAGCAATATTCATGCAGCAATTTATTATTAAAGTTTTCAATGCGTTATAATGTATTTTAACCCACTGGTGGTTTTTAATGAAATAGAAAAAATCACAAAGAATTTACCCGGAATAATAAAATATCCGTCATTTATATAATGACTCCAAGTTTATGAAGTGTTTGCATGTGTTATGTCATTTTATTGTCACAGTAACACTGTGAGATAGACTCTATCGCTATACCCGTTTTACACATGAAGCTAAAGGAAGTCAAGGCACTGACTGAACAGGGTCACATAGTGAGTAAATGTCTGAGGCAGGTTTTGAACTCAGATCATCCTGGGTTGAAGCCCCACATTCTATCCCATGCACCATGTGGTGTATTTCGGTGAACAGATGGATTTAAAGTCCAAGGGTCTGAATTCAAAATCTGACTCTGCCACTCCCTACCTGTGTGATCTTAGCTCACTTCTCTGGTCCTCAGTTTTCTCACCTATAAAATGAGGCATTAGTTGGACTAGATGGCCTCTAAAGTCCCCTGCAGTTTTAAATATATGAGCCTCTAAGCCTATGAGATATAATTAGAATGTACGCATCTTGAAGGCAGGAACATTTTGCATCTAGCATAGTGTCTGACAACTAGTAAACACTAAATAAATACTAATTCAATATATTGAATTAAATTTAAAGAGAAAGAGCAAAAGGAAAATCTTTAACGCATAAATCCTCTATGGAAAAGATCAAGAAGGACAGCAGACAATGAAAAGCTGTGGTGTGCTCGCAGTTCACGCTAGTCAAGAGAACCTCCCTGCTAATGATATATGGGAATCTCTGAAGCATGAAAGTCAACGTCCTCCTACTGTATATCAGATCAATTAGGTCAATATTAGTTCTTTAGATACCACTCTCCTTTGTGTGGTAGCTACTTGGCCAAGTAGGAGTAGCTTTTACTTACTTTTCTTTTCCCCTTTCCCATAAAAAGGTTTGGTTGGTTTTTTTTTTCTAGTCAAACAATACATCTTTCAGATTAGAGTCTTCTCACTTCTTCTTTTGAGACACTTTTTTCTCATAATAGGGTTCAAACTATTCATAGCCACCATTCAAATGGCTCCATTTTTCTTTGAGTGACCCATCACTCCAATTCTTTGGAATCTATGATAGTCCACAATTTGAAACCCTGCAACATCACTGGAAAAATACCGTTGAGCCTTTGTTTCAGGGGAAAGCCTGGATTCACTAAAACCATTACACAAATTTCCAAAGTCCATACAGGTGCTCTCCTTCTCCTAGGAGACACTTGATAAAGGAACATGATAGTTACTTAATAAATGTTTGTTAAATCAAATTGTTTTCTGCATCTTAACCTAGGTCATTGGCGAAAAAGAAAACAAAAATAAATGGCAAACAGAAAAGGACAAAGAATAAAGCCAATCTACTATGTGAACTTATGTTCTTTATTTTTTCTGCACAAATATAATTAGAGGCTTTGTCAGAAGGCTTCCTGAAATTTAGATGTACAATGTCTGCAGCATCTTTCTGATTTACCAGTCTAATAACCCCATAAAGTGAGATTAGCTTGGCATGAATTATTCTTAGTGGAACCCATGCTTCTCATTCTAATGTTCACAAACCACCTCTCTGTTTAATAATTTTCCTAAGGCTCAATATCAAATCTTCTGAACAACAATGCTTTCCCTTTCTGGAAAATCAGGACTGCCTTTGCCTTATTCCGGTATACTGATACTTTTCTTATTCTTCAGGATTCAATAAAGGTTACTAGCAACAGCTCAGGGATACCTTCTGTCTTTACCCAGAGGTATAATTAGTCTGGGCCAGGAGAATGGTATTTGTGTCATTAATTTTTAAAAATGCACTGAAACATCAATTAAACAGAATGTGAAAGCTGCTCCACTAAATTAAATTGTCTGAGTATTGTGGTTGAAAATCTTTCTAAAATGTGTCACTATAATAATGAAACTGGCTTTCATATGTTACTTGTAGAAATCAGTCTCCTAGCTTTATAATTTTACCCCATATTATGGTTCACATGCCTTCCTTAGGGAACAGAATATACTGAATATAATTTAATCTGTCTTTGATGGCTGGGGATCTTACAGTATTTCAAAGTGATCATTTTTTAAAAACCCACTCATTTCCACTAATAAGATGTAAAGGTATAGGGTATAGGAGACTAAACATATTCTATATGGTCCCCAGGACCCATATGGTAATTTGTCAATCTCTGATACTGATTTAGTCGATTTTTTGGAGGGAGAGATTGAGAAAGCATTATGTTCTTTCTCATAAAACTTTGAATACAATAATGAATTCCATTTATTTATGCATCCTATGTGGTTGGGTTCTCAAACTCAATAGAATGTAAGCTCTTTGAAGGCAGAGAAATTGGGATTTTGTCATTGTATTCCCAGTGCCCCTCATGTGGCTCCTGGCACAAAGTGAGTAATTAGTAAATGCTTGTTGAACTAAACTGGCTAATTGAAGTTTGACTACATTTTGAAAATATCAAAAAAAAAGATTGATTTCTCCCCCAAGATTCCATGGAAGAAAACATAGTGGCAAATTTCATTAACTGTCATGGGATTTATACACTCATCCAAAGGAGAACTGAGTTCTTAATATGATTAGCTAATAATTTTACTTCAAAATTAAATCAGTTGGCAGGCACTTTTGGTGCATGAAATTATCAAAAGTTCAAATTCATTTATAAAAGATATCAACATTCTTTCATTTATGAAAATAGAAGGCTAAGAAGATAAATATCCTTGTTAGAATCATTTTATTTTTTCATTTTACATTCATTCTCAATAGGTTGGGATATTACAGCTGATAAAATTATCACATCAATAAATTACTTCACTTTTGAATTTATGAAGTGTATGAACCTTGTTGGCAAAAAAGGGAAAAGACAAATGTGCCTTTTCAAGGCACAAGGACTCATAAAATACTTCAAATATATTCCAGATTTTTCCATCTTTTTGCTAGAATCATTTCCATAGGGTTGTCAAGGATCATCATAAAAACCCAAACTAGGTCATTAATAGTGATGCAACCCTAAATGTTGTGAAATTGTAAAAACCACCCTTGACTACAAAGTAAATGAAAGAGAAGACATCTCCCTTTGAAACTCCTATGCAGAGGTGGGGGTCCATGGGTGTGGAACAGTGCATACAACTTCCAATTTGATTTTGCTAAATATTTATTTCAACAGTATTTCTGACATCTGCCCTTTTCTCACAATTCCCATTGGTACAGACTTTATTACTACCTAGTCTATTTCAACAGCCCCTTAAGACATTTCCTTGCATCCCTTCTCCCTCTCCATCAGTCCATCTTTCATTTTGCTGGTAGGCTAATGTGGTCAAAAATCTTGACTGTCTCCCCATTGCCTTCTAAGTAAAGTTCAAACTACCTTATCTAGCATTCAAGATTCCCCCACCATCTGGAACCAATATTCTTTTCCAATTTTATCTCATACAACTCCCTTTCATTTTTCTATACTTCAAACTACAATATTCTAACCTCTGAATATACCCTGTACTTTTCTCTAGCTATAGTTTTGATGAGATTGTTCACATTGTATAAAATATCCTTCCTTTCCTTCTTTACCCAATGAATTCTTAACCAAATATTACCTCTTAAATGGAGCTTTCCATGGCTTCCTTTCTTCCAGTCAGTAACATTTGTTTCCCCCTTGGCCCACAAGGTGCTTAATTTTATACCACCATGGGGGTGGGGAGGGGGCAGAGTCAAGATGGCAGCTCTCCCCCAGGACCCTCCAAACACCTATAAAAATGGTTCTGAACAAATTCTAGAACTGAAGAAACCACAAAATAGCAGAGGGAAGCAGGGCTCCAGCCTTGGACAGCCTGGATGGTGGCAGGGTAAGGTCTATCACACTGCGCTGGGAGCAGAGCGAAGCAGAGCCCAGCATGGGCCACACTCAGACCAACCAGACCAGGAGCCAGGCGGAACAAGCCTTAGTACTGTGAATCAGTGAGCTGTGGCAGTTACCAGACTTCTCAACCCACAAACACCAAATACAACAGAGAAGGTTAGTGGGAAAAATTGCAGAGACAGAGTGAAAAGATTTCACTGTAGGCCACCACCCCGGGGACGGTGGAGGTGGTGCAGCTCTGAGGCTGCTTACAGAGCTACAGCTGCAATTGCTTTCTGCCCATGGCCCACCTGGTGGGAGGAATTAAGTGGCGGATCAGAACAGGAGTGCAGAGCCTACTTAGATCTGAGTCCAAGTCCAAGGTTGGCAGTCCTTGGGGGAGGAGGAGCACTGATGTGGCAGAGCTTGCTGTGTAGAACTAGCTCTGAAAACAACAGCACAGACCCTCAAGCTTGGGACAAAGTACTCTCTGCTCTACAAGCAGTCATACCCCAACAAAAACCTCAAGGGTCAAGTAGTTGGCTGGGAACATAGCCAGGCAGTGAAAACGGACTCAGATTCAGACTCAGACTTTGGAATCTTTCTTTGGTGACAAAGAATACCAAAAC
>JAQQSZ010003560.1:0-14412 GCA_028646595.1 Phalanger gymnotis
AAGTCAAGCAATTCAACATAGGCCACATGCGTATCATTATGTAAAACCCTTCCATAATACTCATGTTGTGAAAGACTAATTATATTTTGCTTCTTCCTAACCAATTCCTGTTTACTGAATTTTCTCCCTTGACCCTATCCCTTTTCAAAAGTGTTTCTTTTTGATTACCTCCACCTCCATCTGCCCTCCCTTCCATCATCTCCCCTTTTTTATCTTCTTCCTCCTTCTTTCCTGTGGGGTAAGATACCCAAATGAGTGTGTATGGTATTACCTCCTCACAGCAAATCTGATGAGAGCAAGATTCACTCATTTCCCCTCACCTGCCTTCTCTTCCCTTCCTAGAGCACTGCTTTTTCTTGCCACTTTCATGGGAGATAATGTACCCCATTCTATTTCTCCCTTTCTCCCTTTCTCCCTCCCTCAATATATTCCTCTCTCATCCCTTAATTTTATTTTATTTTTTTAGATATCATCCCTTCATATTCAGCTCACCCTGTTCCCTCTGTCTATATATATATATATATATATATATATATATATATATATATGTATATATGTATATATGTATGTATATATATACACACATACATACAGACACACACACACACATATATATATATACACACACACACACACATATATATGTGTGTGTGTGTGTGTGTGTGTGTGTGTGTGCATATTACCTTTAGCCACCCTAATACTGAGGTCTCATAAATCACACACATCATCTTCCCATGCAGGAATGTTAAACAAAACACTTCAACTTTAGTAAGTCCCTTGTGATTTCTCTTTCTTGTTTACGTTTTCACGCTTCTCTTGATTCTTGTGCTTGAAAGTCAAATTTTCTATTCAGCTGTGGTCTTTTCATTGAGAAAGCTTGAAAGTCCTCTATTTTATTGAAAATCCATATTTTACCTTGGATCATGATACTCAGTTTTCCTGGGTAGGTGATTCTTGGTTTTAATCCTGGCTCCATTGACTTCTGGAATATTGTATTCCAAGCCCTTCCATCTCTTAATGTAGAAGCTGCTAAATCTTGGGTTATTCTGATTGTGTTTCCACAATACTCAAATTGTTTCTTTCTGGATGCTTGCAGTATTTTCTCCTTGATCTGGGAGCTCTGGAATTTGGCAACAATTTCCTAGGAGTTTTCTTTTTGGGATCTATTTGAGGAGGCGATCTGTGGATTCTTTCAATTTCTATTTTACCCTCTGTCTCTAGAATCTCAGGGCAGTTCTCCTTGAGAATTTCTTGAAAGATGGTATCTAGGCTATTTTTTAGATCATGGCTTTTAGGTAGTCCAATAATTTTTAAATTATCTCTCCTGGATCTGTTTTCCAGGTCAGTGCTTTTTCCAGAGTTATTTCATATTGTCTTCCATTTTTTCATTACTTTGGTTCTGTTTTATAATTGATTTCTCATCAAGTCACTAGCTTCCACTTTCCCCAATCCAATTTTTAATGTAGTATTTTCTTCCATGATCTTTTGGACCTCCTTTTCCATTTGGGTAATTCTGACTTTCAAGGCATTTTTCTCCTCATTGACTTTTTGGAGCTCTTTTGCCATTTGAGTTAGTCTATTTTTTAAAGTGTTGTTTTCTTCAGTACATTTTTCAGTATTTTTGGACCTCCTTTAGCAAGCCATTTAGTATTTTTCATGGTTTTCTCACATCATTCTTATTTCTCTTCCCAATTTTTCCTCTACTTCTCTATCTTGCTTTTCCAAATCCTTTGAGCTCTTCCATGGCCTGAGACCAGTTCATGTTTTTCTTGGAGGCTTTTGTTGTAGACTCTTTGAGTTTATTCACTTCTTCTTGCTGTGTGTTTTGGTCTTCTTTGTAATCAAAGAAAGTTTCCAAAGCCTGAGACTGAATCTGAGTGTGTTTTCACTGCTTTCCATGTTCTCAGCCAACTTACTTTACCCTTGAGTTTTTCTTCAGGGTATGACTGCTTGTAGAGTAAAGAGTACTTTGTTCCAACCTTGAGGGGATGCGCTGTTGATATCCGAGCTATTTCTATAGAGCAAGCTCTGGCACAGTAGCACTCCTCCTTCCTCAAGAACCTCCAGCCTGGACCTGATGAAAACTTCAGCAGGCTGTGCACTCTTGCACTGATCTGCCACTTAATTACTCCCACCAGGTGGGCCTGGGGCCTGGAAGCAACTGCAGCTGTAGTTCTGTAGCTGCCCCACCTCCGCTGCCCCTGGGTTTGGGGCCAAACTGCAAACTCCTTCCACTATGTCCCAGTAGCTTTTCCCACTAACCTTCTCTGTTGTCTTTGGTGTTTGTGGGTCGAGAAGTCTGGTAACTGCTACAGCTCTGATTCAGGGTCCTAAGGCCTGTTCCACCCAGCTCCCAGTCTAGTTGGTCCACACGGCCCACGCTGGTCTCTGCTCTGCTCTGCTTCCAGCTCCATGCACAGTAGACCTCACCTAGTGACCATCCAGGCTGTCCTGCGCTGAAGCCCTATTTCTCTCTGTTATTTTGTGAGTTCTGAAGTTGTAAAATTTGTTCAGAACCATTTTTATATAGGTTTTTGGAGGGACTTGGCGGGGAGCTCATTCTAGTCCCTGCATTCCAGCTGCCATCTTGGCTCCACCCTGATCTCTTTTTCTAAGGAAAGCAACTTTAAGAGATTAACAATTTAATCTAAATTAAACATACATATATTATTCACTTAGTTCATGGGAAAAAGTCAGCACCCTGAACTTCAGAGAAAATACAAACAGAAATCACAAGCAGAAATTAGACAAACAGAAAAAATAACACAAATCAACAGACACGGCTTCTATTGTCCATAGCAATACATACATAATTATCAGAGAGAGAAGCACCACCATCTGGGTTTTCAAAGCCAGGGTGGCTCCTTAATGGCTATCCAGTCTCGTTGGGACAAGTCACAGGAACACTCTTCCAATAAGTGGGCCCCAAAGCAAAATGCTAACCTCAGAGTATATATACACTTCTTCAGGGACAGAGGGCATCAGAACCATGTGACTCAAACTCATGTGCCTTAAGCTTTCTTGTGACCCAAGCAGGTAATCAAAAACTCTTGATTCAATCAGAGACTCGATTCAAACAAAGGCAAGGCTCAGTCAAAGGCACTTGATTGCCTTAGTGCTGAGAAGTACTCCAAAAAAAAACAGCAAAAAGTCCCACTTTGCTTGCCATTACAGCTGGTCATCAGTTGTTGCAGTGGTAATGAGAAAGATGACCCTCTTCTCCTCAATGACTTATCCTCTCAATAACAACTTTAGAGACTGACCTTGAAGTGAGTAAGAGGTGGGAAGGGCACTGCTAATCCCAATGTCATGGGCTCAAGGGACTGAGCTATCTATATCAGGGCCAGATGATCATCAAGGCAGAAGTGGTTTGACCAGCCTGAAATATTCATTTGTTCCACCTCCACAAATTAATCTGCATTCATTTTGTAATTATTTTTCAATATGTGCAGCTTAGAATCTGTGAGAGCAGTTGCTCTTCTGCATCTCCATAATGAAGTGACTATGGACACTGGAGTGAAAGTATTGCTACTCCTCAGGCTCTTGGGTTTACACATCCTGAACTGTCTCCAACAGGGTCACAGGGGAGACTGGTTATTTTAGAAAAAGGCCAAGAACAGAGTCTTGGAGACACACACAGTTATGGAATTGAAGGTGGATAGTCATGCAGAAAAAAGAATATTGATAAGCAAAAATCAGGCAGGAAGAAGAACCAGTAGAGAAAAGCATTATAGAGTCAACTGAGGAGAGTATCAGTTGACAAATCCTCAAGCAGTTACTGAGCTCCTACTGGGATCTGGAATAAGCACCAGGGGTTCAGAGACAAAAGGGAAACTGTCCCTGCTGTCAAACAGCTTGTATTGTAATGGGGAGACAACATATGCACAGCGTAGTAGCAAAAGTCCCAGATTCCACAGAGGAGTGGGAATGCTGCTCTCATTTTATTCCTATATTATTCCTGGTGAAATATTCTGGAATAGGAGAGCTCTTATAGCTGATTAGGAGCAATGTTTGAAAGTACCCTACTACTCTCCAATTACCTCCAGTCAACATAAATACACATGAACACACACACACACACACACACACATACACACACATATGGTACTCAAAGGTTTTGCTTTTACAGTTTAAAAAGTAGTTACCTCATAGACTTTATGGCATCAGTAATGCTATTTATGCCCCACTCCAGTGTCCTGTGATCCCACTAAGTTTTATACTTCACAGAAGGAAGACAACCCCTCTGCTACTTAGCTTAAACCAGGGAAAAGGATGAAGCCTGGAGGGAAAGAGCTTCCAAAACATGCTCCTGAGTCAACTCAATGCCTTCTTAGCAATGTTACCGGTGTTGTTTCCCTTCCTTTGGCTAGTAAGTAAAATACAAGAAAATCCCTGAACACCCAAAAATAATCCTAAAGGAATGCCTTCTCCCCATGGAATTGTTGACCAAAGGTAACAGAGGTAGTGCTGCTAGGTTCTTGTGAGCTCTGCTCCATCTGAAAAGGAATCAAAACATTGAAAATCATCCCTATAAACCTTCCTCCCCACACTGTCTCCTCCCAAGATTAGCACGAACTTATTATAGAGCTGCACTGCCTCTCATCTTCTCTCAGCTGCCCTGACCCTTCAGGGATTTTAGGAATGACCACACAGTTATGGGCATATCCCCAGGATTAGCCCAAAACTGCCAACATGGTGGTTTCAGACTACAGTGAATTTCTCGGACCAACTTCAGTCTGGCCAATTTTCCAGGGATGGGGTGGATTTTTCTAAGGTCAGTAGTAACAACCTTTTGTTTTCTTTAACTCCTCCACAAGGTATTTTGCCTCTTCTTGGATTCGCTCTTCAATGCTCCTCTTCCCCATCCCAAAATTCCTCAGGGTCATGAGGCAGAAGCGCCGGGTTTGCTTCCATCTCTCTCCATTGCTTGTAAGAACACCTATAAAGGGGAACAGGAAGAATAGGAGCCTTAGACTCCAAAATTCCATATACACCATGTCAAAAAGTCCATGCCCAAGGGCCCTTCGCTGACACCCCTTGTTCCAGGAGAATAGAATGAAGTAGAGGAGGTGTCAGTTTGCTTTCTGCTCGATTGTGTTTCCTGTCCCATCCTAGAGACCATTGTTTCTTCCTCGGTGTCATAAATACATTAGGGTGCCTTACACTTATATCTCCATCCTGGAAATGAAGTTGCCAGAAAGAGGGAGGGCAGGATAAAGACATATTTTGGAGATCCTGAATGTTTGCTGGGTAACTGAGTTTCTGTCTCTGCATCTTTTGACCCAAGGAACCTGAAGGATTAGGATGTCTTGAAGTCCTAGTCTCCCTATCTCCCTACTTCACACAGGGACCAAAGACTGAGAATCACTGTTTCCTGTCTTTTTGTGGCTTACTAGGTGGCTTAGTGTGTAGATTACTAGGACTGGAGGCAGGAATACTCATTTTCATGAGTTCAAATGCAGCCTCAGATGGTTACTGTTTATGTGACCCTGGGCAAGTCACTTAATACTGTCCACCTCAGGTCTTCATCTGTGAAATGATCTGGAGAAGGTAGTGGCAAAACACTCGAGTATCTTTGCCAAGAAAATGCCAAATGGCAGTATGGTAAGTCAGGAATAACTGAAATGACTGAACAACAAGAGGTACCCTCAATAAGAATAGAAAGTTAAATAAGCTCAGTAGCAATCCCAGTATCAGATGGCTTTTCTGAGCTTCCATTTTTTTTCCTCTAAGGAAGGGAACTATGTAGGATGGTTGATTATGGGGAAATAACTGTTAAGTCAAAACAAAATATAACAATTATACAAAGAGTTGTACTTAATTTGAGCAATAGGCAAGGTCTACACATACCTATATGCTATACACATGATATACATGTACTAAAGCTTTCTTTCCTTGAATAGATCACAACTTCCTACCCTCAGTCATCACCTTCTGATTACATACATAGGATGAGGACTTCACCCAACTACCCTTATATTGGGAACTAGCTTCTCCCTATAATCTTATTTCCATAGGCCCTTTATCAGGATCAACTTATTCACCTTCTGCTTCAAGGTCCTTCATAAAGGAACCCCCGAGTAAGAAAAACTGTTATTGCTTGGAATGGACTTTAATTCAGATTGTCTTCATTAAATATCACTGCAAAAGTAGAAGCTAACAAAGTGAGGCCTTCTAGGATCTATGGAAAAGTTGAGATCCCCAGCAAAGGGCTTGTGCTTTGAGGACATTCTCACAAATTGTATTCCCTAACACATACTCTTGATCTCATAACACTAGGAACTCTGCAGCTTAAGTAGCACCTCCTCTGACCCAGGATCCCCTCAAAAAGAAGAAAGAAAAGAAGAGAAGAGAAAGGAAAAGAAAAGAAAAGAAAAGAGAAAAGAAAACAAAAGAGAAGAGCAAAGAAAAGAAAAGAAAAAAGAAAAGAAAAGAAAAGAAAAGAAAAGAAAAGAAAAGAAAAGAAAAGAAAAGAAAAGAAAAGAAAAGAAAAGAAAAGCAAGTCCCTTTCAGTGCAGATGAAGAGCTGAAGAAATAACTTTGGAAAATTTTGCTCGGGAAAATGTGAACTTTTTCCATTGTTGTGTATCTGATTTTACTGAATCATTAACTGTTATAGCCAAGAAGTCTTAGAGGTTGTCCAGTCCTCTCCCCCCATTTTATACATGAAGAATGTGAGAAAGACTAAGTGACTAACCTAAAGTCAGGAATGGATAAACCTCAGACTATACCCAGGACTCCAGAATCCTCGTTGAAATCCTGGATTCTTTCCACCTCAGATCATGAAATGAAATCAAAATAACAGGAAAACACTACCCTTCATGCTCCCATTTCTTTCCTTCCTATAGACATCTCAAACTCATTACATCCAAAATTGAATTCATTGACTTCCTTACTCAAACCTTCCCTTCTTCTTTCCTTCCCTGTTTCTGTTGAAGGACCTACCAGCCTTCCAGTCATGCAGGGATCTTTGATTTCTAACTCAGTGGGATCTCAGTGGGATCTTTGATTTCTAACTCTTCTCATTCCTTCATATCTAATTAGTTGCTTAATCATTCCTCTCTCTACATCAGATTTCTTTCATTTTTTTGAGGTGGGGTGAGGCAATAGGGGATAAGTGACTTGCTCAATGTCACACAGCTAGTAAGTATCAAGTGTCTGGGGCCAGAATTGAATTCAGGTCCTCCTAATCCCAGGACCAGCGATCTATCCACTCTACCACCTAGTTACCCCTATCTCAGCTTTCACATCTGTTCCCCTCTCTTCACTAATGTATCTACCCCTCTGGTCCATGCCCTTATTACTGTTGTGCCTGGAATATTGCAATACTTCTTCTTCGAATCTACTCTCTCCCACTCATCCTTCACCCAGCTACTAGAGTGATTAGAATAATCAGCCACAGTCAGACACATTGTACCTTGACCCTGACATAGTGATATCATTTTCATGCTCTTCGATCATGAAGGACAATAACCAAAGATTTCTAAGACCTTTTTTTAAGATAAACTGTGGTCTCTTAACCAAAGCAGCTAGGTGGCACAATGTATAGAACACCAGGACTGCAGTCAAGAGATCTGAATTGAAATCGAGCCTTAGATACTTGCTAGCTGAGCTACTCACTTTGCCTCTTTTGCCTCAGTTTCCTCATCTGTAAAATGAAGAGGAAAAATAGAGCCCACCTCCTGGAGTTCTTGCAAAAATCAAGTGAGATAATATTTATAAAGCCCTTAGTACACTTCCTGGCACATAGTAGGTATTCGATTTGTTATCTGTTGTTGTTGTTGTTGTTGTTGATTAATTCATTCATTTCCCACCTTGAATTACACAAATGTCCTTACTGCAAGTGTTCTACATTTGGTGTGGAAGAGAAAGCTGTTTCCTTCTCCTCAGGTTATCAGGAACAATAAAGAAAAACATTATCAGAGTCTTTTGCCAGTCTGTAGCTTATAGAATGCCAGGAGAGAGGGATTTTTGCCCTGATTATAGCTCCAGTGGGTTAAACAAGGTGACCTATTTCTGAAGTAGCCAGATTATTATAATTATTAAGATTATTTCAAAAGTACAGATACTTTTCCTTCTTATGGACTCTGATCCATACTGTAATTTTATTTTTATACCATGCTTGGTTTTCAAAGGCTCAATATTTTGGATAATCATTATCCTTGCAGATTGAAATAATTTTGATTTTCCTCTTACTGGTGGCAGGCAGCAAATCCTTGACCGCCAGCATTATTTTAGCCATTTGGTGTCAAATTTTCTAACCCCGTACATTTGTTAGCTGCCACTCACCCTTTTCTGCTATGACCAAGAAGAGATGTCCCATAGCAGGGTCAGCTAGGTGGTACAGTGAATAGAGCACTAGCCTTGGAGTCAGGAGGACCCGAGTTCAAATCCGGCCTCAGACACTTGTCACATTTACTAGCTATGTGACCTTGGGCAAGCCATTTAACCCCAATTGCCTTGAACTCCTCCCTCCAAAAAAGAAAACAAAACAAGAATAGAGATGTCATGTAGCAAGACAAAAGTCTCAGTGTCCTACACAGTGTGTGGTCTTTTCTAAGTTATTCACTTTCTTGCTACTTTTAAGAGAGTTTGATTTGTGAACACTAGGAAAGGATGATCACCAAGAGTCAGTGTGGTTTCATCAAGAATAGGTCTCCTTACCCTAATCTAATTTCTTTACAGTATTATCAGACTAGTAGATCAAGGCAAAGCCTTTACAGGCATGCCAAAGATTTCAGCAAGGCATCTAACAATGTCTCTAATGAAATACTTGTATAGAAGATGGAAAAGACACTGGTCAGATTGCCAAAAGACATATTCCTAGGAATGCCAGGCTACATAAACTTGTGGTCATTGTCTCATAGGAGGACACTTGTGGAGATGCTAGACTGCTGAGCACTGGACCTCTAAACAGCAAGGAGAAAATTCCAACTAACTGGAAAATGAACTAGAATAATGGATCTTTGAAGGTAAAAGTCACGTGAATGATTACAACAAACCGTAAAGGCCAGAGAGATGAGAGAATTAGATCTCTCTTCTCCCTCTAGGACTCTTCCACATCAAAATCATTCTCTTTCCTTCTTTCTATCTTCCTTCCTTCCTTTTATTATTCCTTCCTTCCTTCCTTTCCATTTCTCTCTTCCTTCTTTTCTCTCTTTCGCTCTTCTCTCCTTCCTCTCCCTTCCTTCTTTTCTTTCTTTCTTTCATTCTTTCTTTCTTCCTCCCTTTGTATCTCTGTCTCTGTCTTTCTCTGTGTCTCTTTCTCTGTATGTCTACCTGTCTGTCTCTTTCTCTATTTTTTTTATTTTTTCCTTAGTCTCTTCTTACTTTGGCTATAATATATAACATGAAGCTATGCAGCTCCTGCCATGGAGAAAAGACGAAGAGCTACAATTTCACTCATTACATCCATCCCAACATTCCACTTCTTTGGGGGCTTTTCTTTGAAATTGGTTCTATTTCCACCAGTTTCTCAGAATACAATTATTTTCCCTATTCTTACCTTTTTTTCTTGCTCTATTCCGTATGGAAACTTACCTAATCCATTCCTAGCAGTTTCAAAAATTGGGAAAGGTCCTCTGTCAGCAAACTTGTCTCCATGATCTATCAGAGCTTCTTTCACTGCCTGGTACCCATGTAACACAACAACACGCTCAACACCCAATTGCAGAGTGAACACTGGGCCATATTTTTTTGCTAGCTGTGAAAAGATATGGGCAGTAGTGAGGACATCATCACTGATTCAGGTGAGAAGCAGCTTGGATTACAATTGTTGACCTTCTTAGAAAAGTTCTCAATCCAGTATCAGCTCCTTCAAAACATTTCTGACATTTATTACAGAGATGGTGATGAAACCCATGAACACAACCCAAGCTATAGATGGCTCAAAAGGTTAAAAATTCATTCTGTGCCTTAGGCTAGCACCCAGAAGACTGGCTAATGAGGCACAGTATAATACCTCAGTGCAGTATCCCCAACCATCCTGAGATATTAAGCTTATATTTCCTGGCTAGGTGCCATAGTAGATACAGCACTGGACCTGGAATCAAGAAGACCTTACTCAAAATCCAGTTTCAGATACTTAGTAGCTTTGTGACTCTAGGCTATTCCCTTAATATTTGTCAACCTCAGTTTCCTCATCTGTAAAATGAGGATAATAATAACACCTAATTCTAAGGGATTTGTGAGAATAATGAGATAATGTTTGTAAAATATTGGGCAAACCTTAAATCAATATATAAAGTCTATCATTATCATTATTATTGTTATTCATCTAAAGCTTTAAGAATAGCAGAGTAAGGGAATAGGGACTATGTTATCAGTGAAACTGTAGTAGAAAAGTGTCCTCATTCCAATAGAAATACTACAAATAGATATCATTGGATCATGAGTACAGATCCAAAAAGGACCATATAGATCAGAAGAGGTTCTTAACTTTTTTGTGTCATAGACACTTTAATAGTCTGGTGAAGCCTAAGTACTCCTATGAATAATATTTTTATAATAAAATACATAGGATTACTAATGAAACAACTTGTATTAGAAAAAAATAGAGATGTCATTTTTCTCATTCAAGGTCACAGAACCTCTGAAATATATGAACAGAACCACTGGGAGTTCATGATCCCAAGATGAAGAACTCCTAAATCAATCATAATTTTACAGATGAGAACACTGAGGCCACAAAGATAAGAGTATATCTGAGAAGGATATGGTAAAAATATCACTTCAGTAATCTACCAGGTCAAAATAAGAACATATTTTTTTCACATGTTAACCTCACCTAATCTTTTCTCAAAACCCTGTGAAGCACATAGGATATTTATTGATCATGTCCTCATACAGACTGAGGAAACCCACACCAAAAGAGGTAATCATGACTTGCCCAAGGCACAAAGCTAGTAAATGTCAGAATCTAGACTTGAACCCAGTCATTTATAATTCCAAGTTCAATGCTTTTTCTACCACTCCAGGCTACCATTGAAAGGCTTTGGGATCTAGAGGTATGAGTTCAGAACCTGCTGGTTTCTCTCGAGGATGGGCTTGCTTTCAGCCAAGCACGCTTAAGATTACATGCAAGGACTGGGGTTGCATACACAGAGGCTGGCTGAGTGCTCCTGTGAAGGAAAAACATTCTCCATTTTAATCCAACAAAGGCTAGAATTCCCTACCTATTGGCAGCACCTACTCATTCCTCAGGCAGCAGAAATAATCAGGCATATTAAATACTCCCTTTCTTTCTATGGTGGGCAATGAGCATTTTACGTGGGACTGATGGCATTCTCACCTAGAACTTTGGAGGGCCAATGTGAGCAGAAATAGCAAAGGAGGGCACTTTTGGTAGAATAGATCTCATCCATACCTACAGGAATTTCATAGCACCAGATCCTGCTTAAGTAGTGAGTCTTGATGGCCACAAGAGTGAATCAAAATATAGTCTAGAAAACCTACAAGGTACCTAACTAACCATTCTCTACATTCTCTACTCATTATATAAGCTGCTTGAAGATGTCTCCCAAAACAAATTCACAACCACTAGAATCAGGAATGAAACCAGCAGAAGAGAGAGATGCTTACTTACCTTGCAAAGAGATTCTGAGATGTTCTTTTGGTCCAACTGCAGTATATTGCCAATAATGGGAAGAGGAACAGGACCAGGTGGAAGCTTTCCTCTTGCAAAGCCTTTTTTCCGTGATGAAATGATAAGTAGACAGGAGATACAGAGCAGTAATCCAAGAGCAATAACTACAGATGGATCCATTGACATTCTTCCTTACTACTAATGGAATAGAAGGCTTAGAATCCAAATCTGTAGAGGATTGCAAATGCAAGATGAATCAGTTAATAATTCCTAGGTTTCCTGAGTAATCTTCCAATGGACTTTGGCCTGCCAATAAGATAAAGAGCCCTAAACTCATTCTATAGTAGGGTATTTTAAAGAAACAGGAGCCCTTACATTTGTCGTTTGGACTTACTGATTAATTTTCCTCCTTATATACCACAGTTGTTTCCGTATATGGCCCAGATTCCCCTTATAATCAATACTTTTAACAAACATTAAACAAAGTCAATAATTCTAGGACTTTGACATCATATCATATATCCCATAATGCCTCAGTACACTGTTGAGAGGAGGTGTTTCTTAATGTATTCCAAGATTGAGGACACTATGGTAACATTAAAAATTTCGTTGACCGATTGTTGTTTGTCCTTCATTCTTGAAGACCATGATATCAGCGAGGTGATGCCATGACTTGCAAGTGAATCACATTTTAGTGAGGGAGGCTGTACAATGTTAACAGCCTCAAAGTCTCTTCTTGAGTCATCTGGGTTCACAGATCATGATGACTGGAGATGACCGGAGATGAAGTGGGAGACCTTGGCCTTTTTAAACTGAGGACTCTCCCAGGTCCCATGGAAAGGACTTGTAGGACTCATTAAACTTTTATTCAAGAAAACTTGAGAATAACTTCTTACTCAGCTTGCACAGCACCTTCATAAAAATTGACTATTAGGGCATAAAAACCTCAAAACCAAGTGCAGAAAAGTAGAAATATTAAATTAATTCCTTTCAGATCACAATGAAAACAAAATATGTTCAATAAAGGGACATATATAGTAAATTTAATTAGATCTTAAACATTATAATACTAAAGAGTGAGTGGGTCAAGGAACAAATCATAGAAACATTAAATAATTTCATTATAAAGAATGTCAATGTTCCTACATACAAAAATTTATAAGACGCAGCCTGAGCAGTACTTAAGGAGATTTTTATATCTTTAAACTCATCAACAAAATAGAGAAAAAACAGATCAATGAGTCTGGCATGCAATTTTAAAAAAAAATAGAAAAAAAACACATTTTAAAACCTCAATTGAATGCCTAATCAGAAACCTTAAAAAGCGAGAGAGAAATTTTTTACATTTATTTATTTATTTCATATTTTTAGTTTTCAGCATTGATTTTCTTTTTTTTAATTTTTTTTATTTTTAGTTTACAACACTCAGTTCTACATAATTTTGACTTCCAGATTTTCTTTTTATAAATTTTTATTTAATATGTTTAGTTTTCAGCACTGATTTTCACAGGAGGTTGAATTACAAATTTTCTCCCCATTTCTTCCCCTCTCCCCACTCCAACATGGCGTATATTCTGGTTGCCCTGTTCCCCAGTCAGCCCTCCATTCTGTCACCCCACTCCCCTACCATTCTCTTTTCCCTTCCTTTCTTGTAGGGCAAGATAAATTTCTATGCCCCATTGCCTGTGTATCTTATTTTCTAGTTGCATGAAAAAAAAACTTTTTTTTACTTTTGAACATCTATTTTTTAAAACTTTGAGTTCCAAATTCTCTCCCCTCTTCCCTTCCCACTTACCCTCCCTAAGGAGTCAAGCAATTCAACATGGGCCACATGCATATCATTGTGTATATTATGTATAACCCTTCCACAATACTCATGCTGTGAAAGACTATATATCGCTTCTTCCTAACCTATCCCCCTTTATTGAATTTTCTCCCTTGACCCTGTCCCTTTTCGAAAGTGTTTCTTTTTGATTACCTTCGTCCCCATCTCCCCTCCCTTCCCTCATTCCCCACTTTTTTTTTCTTCTTCCTCCTTCTTTCCTGTGGGGTAAGATACCCATTTGAGTATGTATGGTATTCCCTATTCAACTCAAATCTAATGAGGGCAAGATTCACTCATTCCCCCTCACCTGCCTTCTCTTCTCTTCCTACAGAACTGCTTTTTCTTTCCTCTTTTATGTGAGATAATGTATCCCATTCTATCTCTCCCCCTCTCCCTCTCTCAATCGTCATCCCTTATTCATCTTCAGCTCACCCTATGCCCTCTCTCTCTCTCTCTCTCTCTCTCTCTCTCTCTCTCTCTCACACACACACTCCCTATACACACACACACACACACATATATATATACATTAACATATTAACATATGTATATTTATACACACATATACATACATGCATATTCCCATCAGCTACCCTAATACTGAAGTCTCATGAATCATACATATCATCTTTCCATGTAGGAATGTAAACAAAACAGTTCAACTTTAGTAAGTCCCTTGCAATTTCTTTTTCTTGATTACCTTTTCATGCTTCTCTTGATTCTTGTGTTTGAAAGTCGAATTTTCTTTTCAGCTCTGGTCTTTTTACTGAGAAAGCTTGGAAGTCCTCTATTTTATTGAAAATCCATATTTTGCCTTGGAGCATGATACTCAGTTTTGCTGGGTAGGCGATTCTTGGTTTTAATCCTAGCTCCATTGACCTCCGGAATGTCATCTTCCAAGCCCTTTGATCTCTTAATGGAGAAGGTGCTAGATCTTGGGTTATTCTGATTGTGTTTCCACAATACTCAAATTGTTTCTTTCTGGCTGCTTGTAGTATTTTCT
>JAQQSZ010003561.1:0-14412 GCA_028646595.1 Phalanger gymnotis
CACTTTGTGGGTTCTGCAGCTCTAGAATTGGTTCAGAGCCATTGTTTTATAGGTTTTTGGAGGAACTTGGTGGGGAGCTCACACCAGTCACTGCTTCCCAGCCGCCATCTTGGCTCCGCCCTCTGAGGTTAATTCTTAAAGAGAAAAAAAAATGTATATTTAAAAAAGAGTACTTTGAAGCATTCCTGATGAAAGAGCTGAATAGAATATCTGACTTTTAAATACGAGACTCAATAGAAACAGGAAAAGGTGAACGTGACAGAGAAATTGTAAGGGACTCCAATAAGGTTAAACTGTTTACATTCTTGTGTGGGAAAATAATATAACTCCTAAAAACTTTATCATTACCAGATAGTTAGAAAACTGTACATATTCAAGGGCATGGAAGTGAGTCAATTCTGTTGGGATGATAAAAAAAAATGGATGGGTGAGAGGGAGACACTGAGAAAAGGGATAAGAGGAAAATGGGAAAATTATCTCACATAAAAGAGGTTTGGAAGGAAGAGTTTTTATGGTGGTGAGGAAAATGATTGGAGGGCTGGGAAGAATTGAAACTCATTTTTGTCCATATTGGTTGAAAGAAGGTAGAATATATACTTAAAAGTGATACAGAAATCTGTCTTATCCAATAGAAAAGTAGGAGGAGAAAAGGATAAGAAAAAAGGAGGGAAATAAAAAGGAGCCAGTGGTCAGAAGCAAAGTCCTTGGTAATGGTAATTCCACAATCTTCCTTATCTTCTCAGGGTTTATTTTCCTCCTTCCTTCACTGATCAAATGCCCTAGATACTTGACTTCAGATTCTGCAGATTGTAACTTTTTCTGAAATACTCTTAATCCTTGATTCCCAAGGAAATTTAGTAAATCTATGGTGGCCTTGATTTAATTTTTCTTGTTGCCAGATAACAGTAATTTACATATTGGAGTGGAGATATCCCTTGGGGTGGTACAGACTGTTCTATTAATTCTTCAAGTACTTGTCCAAATAAATTGAGAGACTCTAAATCCTTGAGGAAGGACTGTTAACTGATATTGCTGTTTTCTCTCCATCTTAGAGTTTTCCCAAGTGAAAGCAAATAGGTATCTACTCTCTTGATCAAGTGGGCAAGCCCAGAAAGCATCTTTTAAGTCCACCACACTAAACCGTATGTGAGAAGGGGGTATCTTACTAAGAAATATGTAAGGATTAGGTACTATATGATGTCAGCTTTGTGTGATCTTACGGCTCTCAAATCCTGGACAAGCTGATATGTGCCATCAGGTTTTCTGACTGTTAAAACTGGGGTATTATATGGGGCTCTAGTCCATCCTGAACCAACCCTTCTATTACAGGTTGCAATCTAAGCTTTCCCTCTAGTGGCATGGGGTATTGCCCAACACACACAAATTCTTCATTTCTTAAAGTTATCTTCAAGGGAGTAATCTGTAAACCTCTCCTGTTTCCTTCTCTAACCCAAACTTTTAGGACTATTTGTCATTTGTCTTCTATTTGGAGGGGATACATTTTAACTACTACCTGTTTATTGATTACTATCAATTCCAATCCTAATTGCACAAATTCCTACTTAATAAGTTACTCCAAGCTTCAGGGATATAGAATAATTGAGCTGTAGTCTCACTATTTTTCCATAAGATGAGGGTAGGTTCTAATATGGCTACATAAAAATCCTCTTCTTTTAATCCCATTACTTTTAGAATAATTTTACTGATTTTGATTCCCTTTGAGAGGGTACAGAGAAAGGATCTCTCCTCACCTGTATCTACTAGGAAGAGTACGTTTCCTGATTCATCCCCATCTTAAGATTTACTAGGAGTTGCTGGTTGGGGGGGGCAGCTAAAATGAAGAACTCCAGACTATAACCTAGTTATTTCTTTGTTAAAGGTCATAAGCGGCATAACTTTTTCCTCTTTTCTCTGGGCATTCTCTCTGAAAAGGTCCCCCTTTTCCCCAATAATACCATGTTGCTTGATCTCCTGATACATTCCACCCTGGACTGCCTGGTCCTGCAGGATCTTTGGCATTGGCCTCTTCTATATCTTTCTCCACTTTTATTTCTATATCTACTTTCTCAGAATTTCACTTCTGTAATACCTTCCTTAACTGTACTAGCCATTTTTTTTGCCTTCCTGCATTTTTTCTCATCCTCTCTTCTTACATAAACCTTCTATGCCTCTCTCAACAGCTCTTCCATTACACCTTTCAATTTTTTGCAACTTTCTGTCAATATCAGGTATTGATTTAGTCACAAAATTTACTTTCAGCATTCCTTGAGAGAGATGATCATTTGGATTGATTCCTGAATATTTCCTCATCTGTTCCCTAAGTCTCTGCAGGAAAGCAGAGGAAGAGTCATCTTTTTCCTGTTCTATGTCAAATTCCTTAGACAAGTTTTGAGATTTTGGAGCAGCCTCTTTCTTATCATCAAAATTAGGGCTCTGAGATCTTGGCATATCCCTGCGGTCCCTTTCCACATTATTATCCCATTCAGAGTCTTCATTTCAAAATTTTCAATCAGCTGGGACTGCTCCCAGTCCGAGTAGGTGTCTGTTTTCTCACCCTTCTGTAGCTACTCACCTAATCATATCCCTTTCTTTCCCTGTAAATAATATACTCAATATTGACATAATTTTTGCCTACATGTAAATGTCGAGTTCCAAAAACTAATCCAGTTGTTCTGCTAAGTCTATAGGGTCTTCAATGAGTGACTTCATTTTTTTGTTAAAACTCTTGACTTCTGTGGTGCTCAGTGGAGCATTTACAAATCCAATTCCACCTTGTCCCATAGGGACCTCCTTCAACAGGGACATAGGGGCACCTTTCTCAACTGAGATTAAGGGGAGCGGGAAGTTCTCAAGATCCTGCTGACATTGGACCAATTCCCTCGTTAACCTGCTATATGGCCCAAAAGGGGGATCACGCTCAAACTCTTTCTCTTTGGCTTCCAGATGCATAGGGAGGGGGGAGTACATCTAAAGGATCCTACTCCATTTTTCTCTCTCTCCTTCTGTTGTACTATAAATAGCTGGGTCCCCCTTCCAGCAAGAACCGCAGTCTGACTTCTCTTGATCAAATGGTTGTTTATCATTAATATACAAATTTATGACTTGGCACAATCAGCCCCATATTTTGGCCAAAACACTGAAGGTGGTATAATAGGTATTTTTAGCCAGATGTAGTAATAAAACTTAAAGAGTATTCTTCCTGTTTTTACCCCAGGTATACTCTGTGTTTCCCCAATATTTTAACATCCTCTCTATCAGGCTATTTGGAGGAATCTCTGGAGGCCTCCACCCTCTAACATCACCTCATTTGGTACAGTATTTCTAACAAGGTAATGCTTAGATCCCAATTGTTCTTACCTTGCTCTGTGCACAGACTTGTATAGTGGTGGCCATTTCACTTTCTCATTTGATGGCTGGTTCACTCACCCTTTCAAAATGTCGAACCTTTGATCTTCCACAGCCAGAGAGGAGAGGCCATTACCCCTTTAATGAAGCCACCAAACTCAGCAGGGGTGCCCTTTTCATTCTCTGGTGGTGGTCAATCCCCAATCCTTTGATGTCTTCCCGGACAAGTCCTCAAACTGTCAGAAACAACATCTTCTGGCCTATATAGGCACAGTAAGTTAGATTCAGAATGGGTGAAGCAGTTAAAATTTAATTACGTTCCTGCAGGAAGTGGGTGTGGGACTTGAGATGAGCATACACATTCACACATACACATTACAGAAGTGAGAGCAAACCATATATCCCTATACCTACTCTTAACTGACTCTCATTGGTAGGAGTCAGCATAGTTTACAGATTTCCTGGAACACCTACTACAGGTTCCCCTTGATATGTAGCTCCTCCTGCTTCATGAGTCACATGTTCAAAAATGGTGCTTAATTCTTCCTTCAGGGTGTAAAAGTTAATGTGCATAAGCTTTATTAAGCATGCTCTGTAGAAGCTGTCTTTCACCTTTGTTCCACTTCTGTTCTTTGGAAACCACGGGTTACTTCTTGGAATTACCTTCTCCTAACCTACTTCCTCTTTATCACCCAGTCTCCTGATATGGAAAATAACCATTTTCTCATTTCTCACATACTCTTGTTGACAACCATAGATGTTGCCCTTTCACAGATGTATATAAGGCACTTAATGAGAAAAGTGACAAAAAGAAAGAATAGAAGCTCAAGAAGCAAAAGCAAGACAGAATGGAAAAATGAACCCCACGAAGCCACCCAAAGAAATCAAATTTTCAGTCTCCAAGGTGGGAGAACAATGAGGCCTTTTATTTTGGAAGCCTTATGTCCCACTGAATTTTGCTGGAATGGCTGAAGTAAAAACAAAACTTTTACCCAGTGTAGGCACAGGCTCTTCCCTGAACAGCCAAGAGGGCATCTAGGACTCTGTAGTTCCAGAAGACAACATTGGCTAGTGATAAAACTTTTGCACATTAAGTCGGAAGAGGTCCTCAGAAGTGAGGTTGAAGGATATAGCCAGTTCAGAAGAAATGTTATGAACAGCAGATTTTAATGAAATAACCTTGAAACAGGAGACAATGGCACATGGAATGTTCTATCATTCATTTTTAAGGTTCAGCATTATGTGCAAGTTTTGGATAATTGGAGCTTCTTTTTATTCAAGGTAGTTTATATTCTCTGTGAAGGCATAGGTCATGTGATGTTCTCACTGGTTATTACTGTACACTCCATCCCTCATGACAAGCACATAGAATCTTTCCAATAATATCTTCCAGAAAGTTCCCTAAGTGGTGCACGAGTGGTTTCCTTAACATGGAGGAAGCAGGGGAGCCTCCCAATGAGTTATATTGGACACAAGATGAAAAACAGCAAAACAACAAGTAGTGAAACAAGTGGTAAAAATAATTGTAATTGTTAGTTTACTTCCATCCCACCCCAAAGAGGGAGGCAAAGGAAGAATTAATGGCATTTGGTGATTAGTTGGGAGAACTGAATTTTTGAACTTAGTACAGACCTTTAGAATTTCTGAGAAGTTCAGAGACAAAGAAACATGACTTGGGCGTTTTTACAATATATTTGGGGTGACAAAGAATGATTTCGGTTACAAAGTGCAATCAGAATCATCTGATTTTCTCAATTTTCCCCTTTTTGCCAATTTTTCCTTGCCAGTCAATACAAGGACAGTAAGATTGGCCAATCAAATACAAGCCATAATATGAATATCTAAAGCCATGGACTAAGGGAAAATCTATATGACACCAGAATAACTGAAAGTACTGGGTATACAGAAACAGTGAAACAAAAAGCCAAAGTAATACAGTAATGATCATCAACGTTAGCTAACATCGAGTCTTTTTGTGTTTTAGTAACCTACTTCCAATGTCCATTTGATGTGAAAATTTCATCTTAGATCTCAGATATCCCATGTTGTTGTCTGGTGGAAATAACTATTCTTAGACATTCTATGACAAGTCTCCTCTTAGTAGATTTTCTTCCCTGATTCCAAGTTATGTATAGAGACTCCTTAGATGTTCCTGCTAAAATCTTTTACAAAACAGATTTCAATACAAGTTAGTACAACCTCTTAAATTTTACTTCTCATGCAACTAGTACATGTGGTGAAAACCAGCTCAGACCATATAGTGCTGATCTTATCAATGATCTATAAAGAACATCAAATTAGAGCTCACAGTTTACTTGAAACTTAAGAGAATTTTGGTCTTCACATGCCCCCAGAAGAATCATTTACATTTGACATAAAGGATTTTCTAATCTTGTTTCTTTCTCAAAATGTTTTCATTCCAGTTGATTCTAATTCCTTTAGGAGGATTAGGTTTTATTAAGGAACTAATTTGTATTGTGTAAAAAAATAAAGCTTAAGGTTTTTGATAGAGGCTTTCTACCCCAGGTTAAGTGGTTACAGAAGTGAATTTACTTGGGATGAGATCTTTAGATATATTAAAGTAATTAATTCCCAATTGTACACAGAACGATTTCTATCAAATGGGTTGCTGCTACAGTAAAATATGTTTAGCTTTTAGCCATATTCAAATGAAATAGAATTACTCTCCATTAAGATGACTGAGTGCAGTGGAATTCTATTCCTTTTTTGTGAATTAAATACCATGTGGGCCTTCCAGAGGAACTTTATAGCAGAGGTCATTTGGCAAATTGTCCCATAAGCTGTTGGAACACAACCAGCCCGGAGGCATTCTTTGGCTGGAAAAACTTCTAAAAAATCCTCCAATCTGAGTAATGTTGGGAAATTTTAAGTGGTGGCCACTGAAGGTGGTTAAATGTGTAGGTTTTCCTGTCTCACACTGACGAAGAGCTTCTGCATAGCTTGGGTATTCTTTAATAAGTTCCAAATTGGAGAAGTCCTGACTATTCAGTCCTTAAGAAGGTGGAGGCTACAGGAGAGGTTCCTGTGCAGCGGCATGGAGTTCCTGGGTTAGGGAGGAACTTTGAACAGCAGTGCACTCCCCAGCTCTTTGCTTCTTGTGGTTGCATTGGAGTATTCTTTGCCTTAATTATCATTGGAGTCAGCTTGAACCTCTGGCACTCCTGCTGCTTGGGGTAGTCCTTCCCTGAAGTACTCAAGGTCAACAGAACTCAAAGGAGTGCTCTCCTCTTCATGGTTTATTGCCTGAAAGGTGGACTGGCTTTCTTGCAGCATGAGAGGGAAAGGATCTATAACTGGGGAAGTGAGCTTGGTAGAAATTGTAGTGGAGTCAAATGTAGTTGAAGTTTTTATTAATTGAAGCTGTAACTCGGGACAGGGAGAATTATCTCCAAGCTAATCGACATTTTTTTACCACTTAGTATTATTTTCTCCTAGTTACATGTAAAAAATTTTTAACATTTGTTTTTAGAACTTTGAGTTTCAAATTCTCTCACTTTCTCCCTTCCCACCCGACCTCATTGAGAAGGCAAGCAATAGACTTTATGCATGTGTGGTCATGCAAACATATCCATAATTGTCATATTGTGAAAGAAAACAGATGAAAAAAAACCCTCAAGAAAATAAAGTAAAAAAAATGCTTCAATCTGTATTCAGACACCATCAGTTCTTTCTCTGGGGATTGATAGCATTTTTCATCCCAAGTCTTTCAGGGCTGTCATGGATCACCGTATTGCTGGAATAGCTACATCATTCACAGCTGATCATCTTAAAATTCTGCTGTTACTTTGCACTCAGTACATTTCACTTTGCATCAACCCATGTAAGTATAGGTTTTTCTGAGAGCATCCTGCTCATCATTTCTCACAGTACAACAGTGTTCCATCAAAACATCATCCACAACCTGTTTCGTCATTCACCAATTGATGTACATCCCTTCAGTTTCCATTTGTGTACCCCCAGAAAAGAGCTGCCATGAATATTTTTGTACATAGAGATCTTTTTCTCTTTCAGTCTCTTTTGGGATACAGACCTAGGAGTGGTAATTGCTACATCAAAGGCTATGCATGGTTTCACAGTGCCTTGGGGGCATAGTTTCAGGTTGTTCTATAGAATGGTTTAATCAATCCACAACTGTGACAACAGTACATTAATATCTCATTTTTCCCACATCCCCTTCAACATTTGTCATTTACCTTTTCTCCCTTATTATCTAATCTAATAGGTATGAGGTAGTACCTCAGAATAGTTTTAACTTCAAGAACAACAGTAGTGAAATAGATTATTGTTTCACATGGCTACGGATTATTTCATCATAGAACTGATTATATCTTTTGATCATTTATCAATTGGTAAATGGCTCTTATTTTTATAAATTCGGCACCGTTCTCTGTAAGTTAGAGAAATGAAGCCTTTATCAGAGAACTTGTTTCAATTTTTTTTCCCACTTTGCTGACTGTATTTCCCTCCATCCTACTCCCCCTACCTCAGTTTATTCTATTCTCTTTCTCCTTTCACTCTGTTCCTCTTCAGGTGTTTTTCTTCTGATTACTCCTTCCCCCAAACTGCTCTCCCTTCTATCACATTCCGGTCTTATCCCTTTCCCCTTCTACTGTCCTGTAAGATAAGATAAATTTCTATACCCCATTGCCTGTGTATCTTATTTTCCAATTACATGTAAAACCAATTTTTAACATTTGTTTTTAAAATTTTGACTTCCAAATTCTCTCCTTTTCTCCCTCTGAACCCACTCTTGCTGAGAAAGCAAGCAATTCAATGTAGATTATGCATGTATAGTCATGCAAAACACTTCTATAATAGTCATCTTGTAAAAGACTAACCATATTTCCCTCTATCCTATTCCACTCCTTATTTATTCTATTCTTTCCTTTGACCCTGTCCCTCCTCAAAAGTGTTTGCTTCTGACTGTCCCCTCCCCCAATATGCCCTCAATTCAGTCCTTCACCTTTCTCTTATACCCTTCTCTCCTACTTCCCTGTAGGGTAGGATAGATTTCCATACCCAATTGTGTGTGTGTTATTCCCTCCTTAAGCCAAATCCTGTGAGAGTAAGGTTCACCCATTCCCTCTCTCCTCCCTGCTCTTCTGCTGCACTGTAAAAGCTGTTTCTTTTATCTTTAATATGATAATTTACCCATTCTGCCTCTCCCTTTCTCCTTCTCTCAGTATATTCCTTTCTCTTTCCTCCAACTAGTCTAATAATGAGAAAGGTTTCATGAGTTACAAATGTAGGAATGTAAACAATTCAACTTTAGTAAGTCCCTTCTAATTTTTCTTTCTTGTTTACCTTTTCATGCTTCTCTTGAGTCTTGTATTTGAAAGTCAGATTTTCTATTTAGCTCTGTTTTTTTCCTCAATAATGCATTAAATTCCTCTACATCATTGAATATCAATTTTTCCCCACATAGATTACATTCATTTTTGCTGGGTAGGTGATTCTTGGTTTTATTCCTGGCTCCTTTGACCTCTGGAATATCATTCCAAGTCCTCTAGTCCCTTAATGTAGATGCTGCTGAATCTTGTGTTATCCTGATTGTGCTTCCACAATATTTTAATTATTTCTTTCTGGCTGCTTTCTGTATTTTCTTCTTGATCTGATAACTCTGAAATTTGGCTATAATATTCCTGGGACTTTTCATTTTGGGATCTCTTTCAGGAGGTAATTGGTAGATTCTTTCAATTTCTATTTTATTCTCTGGTGCTACAACATGAGGGCAGTTTTCTTTGATAATTTATTGAATGTCTAGGCTCTTTTTTTCATTGTGGCTTTCGGGTAGTCCAATAATTTTTAAATTATCTCTTCTGAATCTATATTCTAGGTCAATTGTTTTTCTGATGAGATTTCAGATTGTTTTCTATTTTTTCATTCTTTTGGTTTTGTTTTATGATTGCTTGATTTCTCATAGTCATTAGTTTCCATTTGCTCCATTCTAATTTTTAAGGAAATATTTTCTTAAGTAAGCTTTTGGACCTCCTTTTCCATTTGGCCAATTCTGCTTTTTAAGACGTTCTTCTCCTTGTTGGCTTTTTGAATCTCTTTTGCCATTTGGTCTAGTCTATTTTTAGCAAGCTGTTGATTCATTTCTTATAATTTTTTGCACCACTCACTTCTCTTCCCAGTTTTTTCCCTCTACTTCTCTAACTTGATTTTCAAAATCCATTCTGAACTCTAAATGGCCTGAGACCAATTCATGTTTTTCTTGGAAGCTTTGGATGTTTAATGATAAATCATTAGAGAAGAGCGTCCATATTACAGTGTAAATCCAGCACATATGTGTCAAGCTCCCTGCCCCCTTTAATAAACCTCTGGACTTTCCCGCTTGGAGACTGATAGTCCCTGAACAAAGAACAGGAATCTCTTAAGACGAAGGATAGGAAATATCTCCCTCTGGAGAAACATCAATCTGGCCAGTTCTTGGAATGAGGGGGTAGGGGGCGGCTCTCCTCTCTGGCGGGAAAAACCTTGTTCAGGGTCCTATAAAAATCACCATGTGGGTGAATCACATTAGTCACCCATGGGGAGGATGCTTTGCCTTGGACCACCTTCCCTTTTGGGGCTTGTGTGTAAGATGAGGTGATAAATCTATGTCGTCTGTGTCTTTGTCTCTGTTACTGATGTTGTTAGGAATTGTTGATTAATGTGTATTTCCTGTCTTTCAATAAAAACTTCATTCTGTTGGGAGTGTCTTGTTGCCAGTGCGAATCCGAATCCAAACCTAACTTACCTTAATCCAACAGATGTAGGAGCTTTGACTTTGTTGCCTTCTGCTGAGTGTATTTTGATCTTCATTGTCACCAAAGTGAGTTCCTATAATCTGAGGTTTTTTTTTTTTCCATTGTTCATTTTCCCAGCCAATTACTTGACTTTTTGTTAAGATAGGGCTCCGCTTCTAGTGTAGAGGGTGTACTGTCTCAAGCAGCAGGGGGTTTGTGCAGCTGTTTTCCGAGGTAGTTTTAGGGCCCTGTAAGTTTTCAGTTCTTCCAACCAAGGTGGTATGATCTAAGGAAAGTTGTTTGCTCTTTTCCTGGCCAGTTCTCTGGTCTGTGAGTGACCACAAATACTCTTTTCTGCCTTGGAAATTTGAGGAGAGTCCCCTGTCCACTTCTGCCACAAGCTCTGCTGTCCTAGTGCTCCTCGGCCTGGGACCGCTACCACCACCCAGGACTGTGACTCAGATTCAAGTATGAGCAAAGCAATGGAGTCCTGACTTAGTGTCATCAAAGACACCTCTGTAATCTTCTTCTGACCAGTTGTTCAATTTCCTTACTGTCTGTGGACTGAGAGCTCCAGAAGCTGCTGCTGTTGTGCAGAGAATAAGAGTGAGCTGAGACCAGAGTTCAAGGTAAATTTAGGTGTGGATTTATTGATTAAGTGTGCAACTACCTGGAGTATACATTTGAAGCAGGCAGTGTCTAATCAAGATACTTACAAGGCTTATAAAGGCAAAACCCACAAAACCACAATTAGGGAGTGTGGCTAACAGAAGCAATGACGTACAGAAGCAAAGAACAGCCATTGGTTAGATCCATAGCTCAGAGCTAATTTGGGAATATGGCACAAGGGTACAGGGGTGCAACCATCTTTTGACAAGGGGTCCGTCCCAGGTCGTGGTCAGCTTACTAGAACAGGGTGGAGGGACGTGAGGCAAAGGGCAGTGGAATTCCCCAGAACAGGCCAGGGTCGTGTTCTGGGTGAAGGGTGGGGGACCTCTGGTACCCCCTGCTTGGTCAACTATGTTCTGGGTGGAGGGACCTAGCTTGGTCAGCAGAACAGTTGCACCATAACCCAGGGTGGTCTGTCCTTAAGATGAACTTGTACCTTTACCTTGGGACTGATCCTTGGATGTACATAATGCTGATGTAAAGGAGAACGTACAGAATGCTGATTCAGGAGAAAGGAAGGGTCAGGGGACTACCCAGAACTATGCGTTGAGCTGTTTGAAGCCATTACATTACAGGGTGTAGGACAGAGACAAAGACAAACATATAAAGGGGATTAATGGTGGGCTTCAAATTGGGGCACAACACTGTTACCACAAATTGACTTTCTTTTGAGGAAAGAAGGGCTTCCTTCTTGTTCTTCAATCACTCTAGGATTTAGTTGCAGCTTGAGTTTTTCAGGTAATTCCTATTTGGCCTTCAGTTCCTCTCTTTGCTGTTGCCTACTAATGGTGGTTTTTTTGCTAGTGAAATTCCACAATTATATTTTCTTGGTTTTTCCTTGGCTCAAGGCCTTTTTACTTCCTGCGTCTTTGGATGATGCTTCAACTTACTCTCGGCCTTGTGGTCTGACTCTAGTACTGTTGGTAGTTATTGTCAAGGTTACTCCTATCAATGTGCTTCTATGGACAGAGGCAACACCTATAGCAATAGTTGATAACTTAGGGAATAATCCATGTTGCAGTTGATTGACCCCAGTGAGGTTTAATAGCCAGGCATCAGAGGCATAAATCCCATGCTTAGAAATCTCTTTTCCTGCCTGTTGAAAATAATCTAGCTTACTCTGTATACCTCTGCCCTGGGCTAAGTGTTGAACTCAACTCCATGATTTTTGTGTCGCAAAATATGATTAAGGACAGTTTTTAAAATCAAATACCCTGTAAAATGAACCTGAGCCACTGATGTGGCAATTATTGTATCAGATGCACTGTTCCTGGCTTGTTGGTGAAGTCCTTGATGTGTGATAACAAATTTTAAAATAAAGATTCAATAAATCATTGTGAAGATGACTTTTCATTGCAGCAGTGGAAACCAAAGTTTGGGGTAATTCTTCTAGGCTTTTGTATCACCAATGCAATATTCACAGTGCTGCTAGTGACTATGAATATGCTGGCGTAGTTCTGAATCTCAAAATATAACAGACTTTCCATATAGAAGACAGAACCAAAACATTTATTCAGACGCCAAAAAGCCAAATCCCAATACCGGTAAACCAAATCCATCATAGTATAACATAAAGGCAGAATTCATGACTTCAAAGATAACCATGAATATGCCTGAGTGGTCCAGAATCGCAGGATATAGGGAATTCTCTGAGTAGAAGGCAGAGGAGATAAAGCATTTATTGAAGCTTCAAAGTAGCATACCCATGGACCAGTGCTCCCAATTTGACGTTCTGGCAAGAACCTTCCAAAACCTGTATGCCCATCTCACAATGGTGACCAGGAGGCCACAGAAAAACATTATGGCAGCAAGCCAAGCCATACTGGTGCTTCCCCCCCAATGCCAGAGCCTTCCAGCAAGACTACCCACTGGCCTCAAGCCCCTGCTCAGCACTCCCTGGTCTGTACAAAGGTCCATACTGCTTTTTGTAGCACCTGCTGCCGTCCCACCTCATCCCAACCTCCAAGCTGTGTTCTCTCCCCACACACAGTTGCCGGATGTCATCACATCGACCAGAACGTCGTCTGAGCGACCAGAACTCAGGCTCCTATCGTTGGCTTCGGTCCTAGCCAGGACCCTGAGAGCCCACTCAAATGGGTGGGAAAGATATTCCCATTCACTGATAGCCTTTACATATAGCACCAAAGAACTTAATATACATTATCGAATATGCCATCCCAAAACCTTCCTCCTGCTCAGACCTTCCTACAAACAAACACTCAATCCAGCTGTTTGCTTGCCTGCATCCTCTATGTCCCACCACTCTAACTGCTCTAACTTCCTGTTCCACCTGTTCAGCAAGCTGCTCCTACCACATGTGACTTAGGCTTCCGTGTGACTTAAGCAGGTCACATGGGCCTATTAATGGATGGGATCTTCCTATTAAGCAGAAATATATTAACAATACAGTTTTGCTCTATACGGACCTGGACTTCATGTAAAACTTTTTCAAGGTCTCCTACAACTAATTTTGGGAGGAAAAGCCTGCAGAACAAGATGAATAAACCAGTTCTCCCCATATGTATTTCCCCTTGCAGGATAGCCTGGATTGCTTGCTGCAATTGCAGGCTTTAACTGTCAGTGTCAAGATATGTGACCAAGTTGGCAATATAATCCCCACTTAGTTGGTGGACTGCATATCCATGTTCTGAGAGGTATTGGACAAATGGACTATCTTAGAACTTTTTAATGTCCTTTTCATAATAGTAACAAATCAATAGAGTTAACAAGCAGTAGTCAAGATTATCTCCTAAGTTAACTGCCCTCAACCACATCGATGGTCCTGCAGCATAAGCGATTTAAATCCTTAGTGTCATGGAAAAATCAGTTTCCTTGCTCTTGCATACTTTGTTTAAATATTCAGTCCTACTTCAAGTATATCATGCAATGCCTTTGTAATAGCATAAGCAATTACTATGCAGATGTTGATGCTCATTGTGAGTTTCACAAAAAGGTCCATTTGAACTCTACTCTTTCTCCCAAAATTCAGTTCCTTAAAACAAAGCTTAAGAGGTTTGTTTAACCTCATAAATCACATTTTTGTCTCACAAGCTTTTTTGTCTTTGTCCAATTATTCTCATAGCATTCTGAAAAAGGTTACTTCAGGGACTTAATCTTTTACAAGACTATGTAACTATTAGCAGGCAGAAGACAAGCCCAAACACTAATTCACTTAGTTGTTTGGGATGTGGCACAATTAGAGATTCATTTTGAAACCTGTTGGGGGCTTCTACCACCCACCTCCCTATCAGACCCGCTGAAAGGGGGTCTTACGGGAAGAAATGAGGCGGAGGCAAGATGGTCAGAATACCCCATTTATTGTATTCTCAAGTTCCCCTTTTATACATGAGGAACTGGCTTGGTTACCAATAGCAACTTTTACCCAAAAAGAATGTAGCATAACAAGTAAGAATAAACAAAGGTAAGATCAAACACATATATTAACCTTGTATGAAAATATATCCTCCTGTCCTTCATCATTCTGACATGGAGAACAGCATGACTGGGGCATGTTGTCCTAGTAACTGATATATTGCAGGACTCATTCTCTTTGGGGCATGGTGTTCTGATGCCTTGTCTCTGGCAATATACCAAAGGGTGCGGTAGTCCAACCATCCCTGAAGGAATGATTCTAACCTGCTATATC
>JAQQSZ010003562.1:0-14412 GCA_028646595.1 Phalanger gymnotis
AAAGAAACAATTTGAGTATTGTGGAAAAACAATCAGGATAACACAAGATCTAGCAACTTTTACATTAAGGGATCGAAGGGCTTGGAATAAGATATTCTGGAGGTCAGTGGAGCTAGGATTAAAACCAATAATCATCTACCCAGCAAAACTGAGTATCATGCTCCAAGGCAAAATACAGATTTTCAGTAAAATAGGGGACTTTCAAGCTTTCTCAGTGAAAAGACCAGAGCTGAATAGAAAATTTGACTTTCAAACACAAGAATCAAGAGAATTCATAAGGGACTTACTAAAGTTGAACTGTTTTGTTTACATTCCTACATAGAAAGGTGATGTGTGTAATTCATTAGACCTCAGTATTAGAGTAGCTGAAAGGAATATGCATATATACATACGTGTGTATGTATGTATATATGTAGGGGTGTGTGTGTATATATATAGACAGAGGGCACAGGGTGAGTTGAATATGAAGGGATGATATCTAAAAAAATAAAATCAAATTAAGGGATGAGAGAAGAATATATTGAGAGAGGAAGGAAGGGAGAGATAGAATGGGGTAAATTATCTTGCATAAAAGTGGCAAGAAAAAGCAGTTCTGTGGGAAGGGAAGGGGGGGCAGGTGAGGAGGAATGAGTGGATCTTGCTCTCATCGGATTTGACCTGAAGAGGGAATATCATACACACTCGATTGAGTATCTTGCCCCACAGGAAAGGAGGAAGAAGATAAAAAAGGCGGGGCGATGGAGGGGAGGGAAGATGGGGGGAGGAGGTAATTGGGGACAAACACTTTCGAGAAGGGACAGGATTGAGGGAGAGGATTCAATGAAGGGGGATAGGTCAGGAGGGAGCAAAGCATAGTTGGTCTTTTACAACATGAGTGTTATGGAAGGGTTTTTCATGGTGATATGCATGTGGCCTATGTTGAATTGCTTGCCTTCTTGGGGAGAGTGGGTGGGGAGGAAAGAGGGGAAAGAATTTGGAACTCAAAGTTTTAAAAACACATTCAAAAACAAAATAAAAAAGTTTTTGCATGCAACTAGGAAATTAGATACACAGGCAATGGGGCGCAGAAATTTATCTTGCCCTACAAGAGAAGAAGGGAAGGGGGGATGGGAAGGGAGTGGGGTGACAGAAGGGAGGGCTGAGTGGGGAATGAGGCAACCAGAATATACTCCATCTTGGCGTGGACAGGAGGGTAGAAATGGGGAGAAAATTCATAATTCAGACTCTTGTGAAAATCAGTGCTGAAAACTAACTAAATAAATTAAATAAATAAAAAAGACAATATTTGTGACATAGAAGGAATTTGATAGGACTCCTTAATTTTTTAAAATAGCTGCTATTGGCACTAGAATTACTCTTTACATGTTTGGCAGATTTCACTTATAGGTCCATGTGGTTCTGTGTTTTTCTCCCTTTGGGAATTCATTTATGACTTATTCAGTTTCTTTTTTTTAAGACAGCATTATTTAAATATCCTACTTCCTCTTCCATTGATCAGAGCAATTTATATTTTTGTAAATATTCATCCATTTCATTTATATTGTCAGTTTTCTCGGAGTATGGTTTGGCAAAATAGCTCCTACTAATTGCTTTTGTTTCTTCATTGGTTGTAAATTCACTTTTTCATTTTTATACTGGTAATTTTGTTTTTTTTTATTCTTAGACATATTATCTAATGGCTTATCTATTTTTAAAAAAAACCTCCTAGTTTTATTTATTCAATATTTTTTTAACTTTCAATTTTGTTAATCTCTCCTTTGGTTTTGAGGATTTCTGTTTTGGTGTTTACTTGGGGTGGGGATTAATTTGTTGGTTTTCTTGATTTTTTTTTTAGTTGTATATCCAATTTGTTGATTTGCCCTCTCTTGTATTGATTAAAGAGTTTAAAGATATTATTTTTCTCCTAATTACTGTGTTGGCTATCTCATTTGACCCTTGCCACAACTTTAGGAGATAGAGACTGTTATTATCCCCATTTTATAGATGAGGAAACTGAGGAAAACAGAAGTTAAATGGTTTGCTCAGGGACAAACAGCTATTAAGTGTCTGAGCTAATATTTGAACTCAGGTCTTCCTGACTCCAAGCTCTTTAATATTGACATTAATTGTCTGTGGTACCTTTTAGCAAAATGTAATTTCCCTCCTTGTCTCTTTTAATTTGGTCAATATTTGCTTTTACTTGCTGCTTCTGCCTCTTTTACTTCAGCTGAAGTATAATAGGTTCTGATCTAGCCCTTTATTTCAACTCTGCATATTTTTCTGTTTCAACTGTATTTCTTGTAAACAATTTATTTTTGGATTCTAGTTTCTAATCCATTCTACTCTCCTCTTCTGTTTAAGGAGTGAGTTCATCTTTCTATCTCATTTACATTCACAATTGTGATTGCTAATTGTATATTTCCCTCCATTCCATTCTCTTATACCTATTCTTTATCTCCTGTCCCCTCCTTGAGGGTCTATTTTGCTTCTGAATAACGTCTAGTTTAATTGATCTTCCCTCTTATTCTCTCCCTTTCACTTAATCCTTCTACCTATTTACCTGCTGGGGAAGGTGTAATACTATATCCAACTGTATGTAGGTGGATTCTTCCCTTTTTACCAGTCCAGATGAGAATGAGGTTCATATGTAATCAGCTAAAATCTTTGCACACTCCACTTCTGTGAAATATTTTCCCCATTCTTCTTCCCCTCTTCTCCCTTTTCCCAGTGCATTCCTCTTCCCCACTCATTACATTCTTTTGAGATGATCAAAACATCACAGAATCACTCCTAGGCTTTCTGTATAATTAGACCTTTGTGACCCCTGATGATGATAAACTTCTGAGAGGCTATATGTATTATTTCCTTAGATAAGAAGGTAAACACACAAATTGTAATCAGGAGGCAGAATCAAGATGGTGAAGTTATAGTGTTGCAGTTTCATGATGTGTTGTGGTAGAACCATCTCAAAGAATTCCGTAAGACCACTTCTAATACAAGTATAGGCTTTTATTGAGATTGACACCTCTCATGAAGCGGGCTAAGTTCCAGGAGGAACCAGCAACTTCAGAGAAAGCAAGATGGATTTTTTTTGGGTAAAGATGCAATTATGTAACAGAAATCATGAATGTTAAAAAGGCAGGAGGGGTTTGTTAAGGGATTAGGTAATAGGGGAAGGGTCCTAGCCACAGTGGAGCTGTGCATGACATTACCCACAATGCATACAGAAAAATCCATTGGGGGGGGTATGTAGATATGATAATGATATTATAATAGGCCTCTATGTCATAAATTCACTCTAGGTCTGTTCTTTACTATTACTGCAAGGGTGCCTACTTAGAGAAAGTCCCTTCTATTGTTTTGGGGTCCACATCCTGCTTGGGCATCCTATTGGTGCTGCTTTCTGATTGGCTGAGTATTGTGGTCTTGTCTAAGGCTAGATGGATGTGGTTGTGGTTGAGTGCATATACACACCTGCTGTTTTTGTGGAAAATATGAGGAATAGGTCCAAGGGCAGTGGCTAGCTAGAGGCAGTGGCTGGGATCCCATCACATGGACACATCTGCCGTTGAGAAATAATGAGTTCGTGGACACACCTGTTGTTCTAGTGAATAGTGAGGCATATATGAAGAAGTTAGGAGATTGAATGTGTATGTGTTGGGGCGGGTGAGTGGCTAGGTAGGGGCAATGGGCCTGTGTTCAGTGGGGCCTATAAGGAAGTTAGAATATTGGGGCTGGGGACAGCTTTATTAAGATTCCATCAATAGGAAGCAATGCAGTGAGCTCTTCACACACTCAATGAATCTAGAAAATGCACTAGACTGAATTGTGATGGGGAATCCAGAAAAAGTCACAGTGCATCCATTGTTGGGCCCAGCTTGGCATAAGGAGACATATAGGAAAGTCTACAGATACTGGAGACCAGTCATGCTCAGGAGTACACTACATGTTGAACACTCCAGTGCCCAGGGAGAGGCTGTGCATAAGGGAAAGAATAGGTCTTAGACCCATACCAGGACACCACCACCCAGACCCACATTGGGGCACTGCAACTGGAACAAGTGCCAACTGACAGCTTTGTCAATCACTATCCAATCCCTGATCACCGATCGATGGTGGAATGAGGAGATCGGTATAGAAAAAGGAGAAAGTATAAAGACAAAAGAGAAAGTTCAGAAGTCAGTAGAAATAGCAACAGCAGCACTAGTACTATGTCTCAGACCTCAGGCAGAAAGCAGGGTCTTTTAGCATCTAGCCCAGCCTGCAGAGGAATAACCAGGACAGGAATCCCAGACCAAAAGGAGCCTAAAATTCTGTTGCTCTGAGACAACAAAGTTTTCCAGGTGGCTGATAGGGGCAGAGTCCAGCAGTACTATACTCTTGTTAAAACTAAAACCCAGGTCACGAACTTGCAGAGCTCAGACCAGGGAGGCAGCATTCAGACTTTGTACTGGATCAGACCACTTCTGGGAACACTGAAAACTTGTAGGTCCTCACTCTGTCCCTGAGACCCTGGAATAACATAATACCTCAAGAAAGCAGCAAAAAGGATGAGCCCAGACTTTTCTTCCAGAAGTTCCACAGAGCCTGGCTTGTCCAAAGACAAGAAAAATATTTGCCCAAAACAAAAGAACCCCTACCATAAGGGGCTATTATGGTGGCAGGGACACTCAAGACACAAACAGAAGAGAATGACTCCAAAACATCTACAAGCATTGCATCAGAAAAAAAAAAAAACACAACAAACTCAACCAGAGATGAAGTAAGAGGTTTTTTTTAAGAATTAAAACTAGTTTTATAAATGGAAAGGAGCACTTGAGGAAAAAATTGGAAAAGAAATGAGACCTATGGAAGAAAGAATTTGGAGGGGAATTAAGGATTTGGCACAAGACATACAAAATTTTGCTCAAGCAAACTCCCTGAAAATTCAAATGAACCAAATAGAAGCAAATGACTCCATGAGGCAACATGAAATATCAACATCAAAAAGCTTTTTCTAAAAAACATAGAAGATTTAAGGTATCTCATAACAAAAACAACTGTCCTAAAAAACAATCAATGAGAAAAGATTTAAGAAACTTACATTTGAATGGAAGAGAAACATATATAAATCAGACCATATAAGATGAATGAAAACTTGATGAAAGGCAACCTTAGAGAGGATGGCAACACCATGGGCAAGGATACCAGGAAAGACTAGTGATGCCACCTGAAGTGAGTCTTAAAGGAAACCAGGTATTCTAAGAATCTGAGGTTGGGAAGGAAAACATTCTAGTTCAAGGTAGGGAGATTGGAGATAGTGTCTGGTTTGCATAGTAGAGTGCAGCAGAAGGGAGTAGAATGTAAAAAAGATTGGAAATGTTGGAAGAGGCCAACTTTTAAAGAGGATTTTATACCAAAGGCCTATGTTTGATCCTGGAAGCAACAGGGATCCATTGGAGTTTGAGTTGGGTGGGGAGTAGGGTAGCATGGTCAGACCTACACTTTGGGAAAATCATACCAGCTGAGTGACTGAAATCAGGAAGACATGAGGCAGTGAGAGCAATTAGAAGGCTATTCCAAGAGTCCAGATGAGAAGTGAATTAGGATGGTAGCTATGTGAAAAGAGAGAAGGGAACATATGGAAGAGATGTTGTAATGAAAGGAATGATAAGGTTTGGCAACTTATTGGTTATGTAAGGTAAGCAAGAGAGAGGATTAAGATATGGCATCAAGATTGTTGGGTGACCAGGCTGGAGCTCAGGAGAGAGGTTAGGGCTGACAAATAGATTTGGAAATATCTGCATAGAGATAATAATTGAACCTATGGAAGTTGATGAGATGACTATCTCATCAGCTCAGAGTATAAAGAAAAAAGAGAAGACAGAACTGAGCCTTGGAAGACCACCAGAGTTAATGGGGGTGACATGGTTGAAGATTCAGCAGAAGAGATCCAGGAGGAGTTAAACGGGTGGGAGGAGAACCAAGAGAGTGCTGTCTCCAAAACTCAGGAGAGGAGAGAGTATCCTGGAAGAGAAAGTTGTCAACAAAGTCAAATGGTGAAGAAATGTCAAAAAGGATAAGGACTGAGAAAAGGCCAGTAGATCAGGCAATGAAAAGTTCATTGTTAACTTGGTAGAGATTGAACCATGAGATTAGAAGTCAAGTTTCAGAGGGTTTAGCTGAGAGTGAGAGGAGAGGAAATAGAGGCATTGATTATAGAAAGCTTTTTCAAGAAGTTGAGCTGAGGAGGGGAAAGACAGAGGATTACAACTTGCAGGCATGATAGGGTCTAGTGAAGGTGGTTGTTTGTTGTTTTTTTTAGAAATTTTATTTAGTATTTTATTTTTCCCCAGTTACATGTAAAAACAATTTTTAACATTCATTTTAAAAACTTTGAGTTCCACATTGTTTCCCTTCTTCCCTCCTCACTTCCCCTCATTGAGAAGGCAAGCAATTATGTCGTCATGCAAAATATATCCATAATAGTCATATTGTGAAAGAAAACATAGACACAAAAACTCAAGAAAAATAAAGTTTAAAAAAGTATGCTTCAATCTGTATTTGGACACCATCAGTTCTTTCTCTGAGAATGGATAGCATTTTTCATCATAGGTCCTTCAGGGTTGTGTTAGATAGTTGTATTGCTGAGAACAGCTAAGTCATTCACAGCTGCTTATCTTACAATATTGCTGTTACTTTGTACACAGTACGTTTCACTTTGCATCAGCCCATGCAAGTCTTTCCAGGTTTTCTGGAGCATCCTGCTCATCATTTCTTATAGTACAGTAATACTCCATCATAATCATATACCACAACTTGTTCAACCACTCCCCAGTTGATGGGCATCTTCATAATTTCTAATTCATTGCCCCCAGAAAAGAGCTGCTATAAATATTTTTGTACATATAGGTCCTTTTCCTTTTTGTTTCTTAACTCTTTTTGGGATACAGACCTAGAAGTGGTATTACTAGGTCAAAGGATATGCGTGGTTTTACAATCCTTTGGGCATAGTTCTAAAATTGCTCTACAGAATGGTTGATTCAATTCACAACTTCACCAACAGTGCATTAATGTTTCATTTTCCTCCCATCCCCTCCAACATTTGTTATTTAACTTCTCTGTGGCATTAGCCAATCTAATATGTATGAGATGGTACCTCAGAATTGTTTTAATTTGCATTTCTCCAATCAGTAGTGAGTTAGAGCATTTTTTTCATATGGCTGTAGTATAACTTTGATTACGTAATCTGAAAACTGATCATATCTTTTGATCATTTATCAATTGGGGATGGCTCTTATTTTTACAAACTTGACTCGTTCTGCGTATGTTTGAGAAATGAGGCCTTTATCAGAGAAACTTTCTTGAAATTTTTTTCACAGTTACTATTGCTAACTGTATTTCCCTCGATCCTACACTCTCATTTATTCTATTGTCTCTCCTTTCATCCTGTCCTTCCTCAAAAATGTTTTCCTTCTGACTGCCCTCCCTTCTATGACCCCACCCCACCTTATCCCCTTCCCCTCCTACTTTTCTGTAGGAGGGGATCTGTAGAGAAATTTCTATACCCAAATAAGGGTATATTTTATTCCTTCTTTGAGCCAATTCTGATGAGAGTAAGGTTCTCTCACTCTCCTTCACCTCTTCTCCTCTTCCCTTCCATTGTAAAAGCTTTTTTCTTGCCTCTTTTATGTGAGATAATTTACCCTATTCTACCTCTCACATTCTCTTTCTCCCAATACATTCCTCTCTTGCCTTTCATTTTATTTTATAGATATCATCTTTTCATATTCGGCTCACACCTGGGCCCTCCATATACACTCCTTCTAACTACCCTAATAGTGAGAAAGGTCTTATGAATTACAAATATCATCTTCACATGTAGGAATGTAAACAGTTTAACCTTATTAAGTCCCTTATGATTTCCCTTTCCTATTTACCTTTTTATGCTTCTCTTGTATTTGAAAGTCAAATTTTCTATTCAGCTCTGGTCCTTTCTTCAGGAATGCTTCAAAATCCTCCATCTCATTGAATATCCATTTTTCCCCTGAAGGATTATACTCAGTTTTGCTGGGTAGGAGATTCTTGGTTGTAATCCTAGCTCCTTTGCCTTCTGGAATTTCATATTCCAAGTGCTGCTTCATGATGCTTGAATTGTTTCTTTCTGGCTGTTTGCAATATTTTCATCTTGACCTAGGAACTCTGGAATTTGGCTATAATATTCCTGGCAGTTTTCATTTTGGGATCTCTTTCAGGAGGTGATTGGTAGATTCTTTCAATTTCTGTTTTACCCTCTGATTCTAGAATATCAGGGCAGTTTTCCTTGATAATTTCTTGAAAGATGATGTCTCGGCACTTTTTTTGATCATGGCTTTCAGATAGTGCAGTAATTTTTAAATTATCTCTCTTGGATTTATTTTCCTGGTCAGTGGTTTTTCCTGTAAGATATTTCACATTGTCTTTTTTTTCATTCTTTTGGTCTTGTTTTATTGGTTCTTGATTTCTCATAAAGTCATTAGCTTCCATTTGTTCCACTCTAATTTTTAAGGAATTATTTTCTTTGGTGAACTTTTGGACCTCCTTTTCCATATGGCCAATTCTGCTTTTTAAGGCATTCTTCTGATCATTAGCTTTTTGGACTTCTTTTACCATTTGGCTTAGTCTATTTTTTAAGTTGTTATTTTCCTCAATATTTTTTGTGTCTCCTTTACAAGCTACTGACTCATTTTTCATGATTTTCTTGTTCTCATTTCTCTTCCTAATTTTCCTCTACCTCTCTTACTTAATTTTCAAAATACTTTTTGTACTCATGGCCTAAGGCAATTCATGTTTTTCTTGGAGGCTTTGGATATAGCATCTTTGACTTTGATGGCTTCTTCTGAGTGTGTGTTTTGATCTTGTCACCACAGTAACTTTCTATAGTTTTTCTTCCCCATTCTTTGCTCATTATCCCAGCCTATTCCTTGACTTTTAACTCTTTGTTAAAGTAGGGCTCTGCTTCCAGGGTGGAAGGCACACTGTCTAGCTTCAGGGGTTTTGTGCAGCCATTTTCAGAGATACTTCTAGGAACCTGTAAATTTTCAGTTCTTCCATGGTGGTATTGACAGATCTGCACCCTCATCTTGAACTTTCCCACAAATTTCAGGAACCCAGCCCCTGAACCCAGATCCTTGGCATTTGCCTGAGGCATCAGGCTCATCCCAATATAATCCTTTCAATGGTCCTTTCATTGTGCCTGCCCTAACCCAGCCCAGCCCTTCATTTTCTGTTACCTCTGACCCAGTTCCCAAATTTTCCTGTACAGGTCAATCACCTTGCCTCCACCCAAGGCATCTGGCCCACCCCAGCCCACCTTGATTACTTAATTAGCTTACTCAACACTCCTTAATCCCACCCAGACCCCTTTTCTCTGTACCATTCCAGGCTATTTGACACTCCTTAATCCACTTCCCATAATCTTTTTCCTCTAAAAATATCAGTCTTGTCCCTATCAAATGTGCAGACTCAGTAGGCATCTGGCCCGCTTGTATTGGTCTCACAAATAACTCACTACTTGGACTGGAAGGCTTGAGTGCTCTAATTCTTTCAAGGCAGACCCACATCCTATACACTTGCATTTCAGGGTTCCTACCACCCTAGACCACAACAGTATGACCTAAGGAGAAGTGTGTATTCCTCTCCTAGCCTGTGCTCTGGTCTGTGAGCAACCACAAGCACTCTTTTCTGCCTCGGAACGGTAAGGAGGGTACCCCTTCCTCCATGGCTACAAGCTCTGCTATGCTGGTACTCTTCCTTGCCCTGGAACTGCCACTCAGCACTGTGACCCGGATCCAAGTATGGGCCAAGCAACAGAGTCCTGCCTCAGTGCTAGCAAAAAGACTCCTGTAATCTCCTTCTGACCAGTTGTTCAACACCCTTACCATCTGTAGGCTGTGAGAGTTCCTGAAGCAGCAGCTGTCACTGCTAATTCAGTCACTCCTGAAGGCCTTCTAGTTTGCTGGAGCTGGGGCTGTACCGGTGTGGCCTGCATTGAACTATACTCCACTCTCACGCAGGTACAACATACCTTATAAGTTGTCTTTGGCATCTGTGGGCTGAGAGATCAGGAAACCACTGCTGCCAGTGATTCATTCGTCCCCAGGCTTGTTCCTAGTTTGCTAGCAGCCTGCGCTGGACTGTGTTCCTTTCTCCCCCAGTACAACAGACCTTTCCTATTGACCTTCCAAGTTGTTTTAGGCCAGAAATTTGTTTCAGTCTGTCTTTTTGTGGGTTCTGCTGCTCTAGAACTTGTTTAGAGTCTTTTTTAAAGGTATTTGGAGGGGTTTAGGAGAGAGCTCAGGGAATCCCTGCCTTTACTGTCATCTTGGCTCTACCTCCCAAAGGTTTTTTTCTTTTAAAAGAATGAGGAAGATAGGGCATATTTATAGGCAGCTGGGGAAAACACCAGTAGATAAAAATTGAAGATTATTAAAAGAATAGGGATGATAGTAGGGCAATCCAATGGAGATAACAGGAGGAGATGGTCAGGGCTACATGGGGAGGGGTTGTTTGGGCAAGCAGAAGAATCACTTCATCAGAGACTAGAGTGAAGGAAGAGGTAGGATAATGTCAGAGAGATAAAAGATGAAGAAAGGGCAAATGGCTTAAATTGTGTTGCTGTTGAAGAATGAAGACAAGTCCTCATCAGAGAGTTGAGTGAGCAGGTGTTATGGGAAGCTTGAGAAGATGTTTGGAACAGCTGTTGTGAGTAGTGGAATAGTAAGATTGCCTTGTGAGGGCACAGTTGAGATTAGTTATCATAAATTTTTAGTGAAATACAGTAGTTTGATCCAGTTCCATTCTGCAACAGGTGAGTAGGGTCAAAGGAAGAGGTGGGAATAATACTGGTTGGATTTGGAAAGATATGATTGATGAGAGGACAAGGGAGCATAAGATTAAAGAGCAGAGGACAGTGTAGAGTTAAACTGGTTTATTGAGAGGTTAAGATTGAGAAGAGAGAATAGAATAGCCACAGCAGTGGTGATAGCCTGGGATGGTCCTGAGAGAGAGATTGGAGATCATGGTGAAGATGGAATAGATTTAGGAGAAGTGAGACATAGGAAGAGAAAAGGAGATAAAAGATTAAGATCAGATAAAGGAAATACAGAGTTCTTGATCATTCTGGAAGCACAATACTTGCGGGTGATAGCAATATCAAAGGTATAACCATTCATACCTGTGTATAGCTGAGGTAAAGTGGAGGAGTAGGCCATGGGAGTCAAGTAGATTGAGTAACTTGGAAGTTAGGGTCTTTGAGGGTGCATTAACATGTACGTTGAAATCTCCCCAAATGAAGGAAGGACTTGTAGTACAGAATAAGGTTTTGATCCAGCCATTGAATTGATTGAGACAGGAAAGAGAATTTTCTAGGAATCAGTAGGTAACAACTACAAGAATCTTGGCTGAGTGATAAATCTGGATTTAATGAACTTCAAAAGAGGAAAGGTTAATATAGAATGGAATAGTGACAACAGAGATCAAGGACTATTCTGACTGTACCACCATGACCAAAGAAGGGAAAGGGGAGGATAAGTGAAAGCAAAACCAGTACTGGAAAGGGTGACAAGGAAAGCAGTGTTAGTAGGGGGAAGCTAGATCTCAATGAGTGCAAAAGATGAAAGGAGAGAGAAAAGAGGAGCTTTAAGATGAAAACTCCCTGGGCCTAAGTTTCCTAATCTGTAAAATGAGAGGGTTGGACTAGATTACTTTTAAGGTCTCTTCTAATTCTAAATATACAAGTTTATTATTTGTGAATCTTTTAGTTTTTATTCTATTCTCCTTTTGCTTAGGGACTGTGTAATTTTCAGAGAGTTAAAGGGACAGTGAATCTATGTTATAGTTTAGATTTTTCTTTAATTTAGGACCACTTATGATGAATCTCTTCATTTCTCTACCATTTTGAAATGCTTACCACATCTGCTGTTGTGATGTGAAAAAACTTTGGAGGTGGGTCAAAAATTATCATTTGTTTTTCATATGAGTCAACTGAAGCACAAGTGGTATTGCAATTTGCTGAAGGTCACAAGGCTCTATGCAGGCCTCTGAACACCCAACAGCTCTCTCACCATACCAAGAAAGCCAAATTAAGGCCAGCCCTTGGCAAATTGTGACTTAGTAGAAGTTAGTTTTTGGCACCTCCTCTAGGAACCATTCTAACAGAGAATTCTAATAATTTATATTGGCTTGAAGATTTATAAGGTTCGTTACAAATATTATCTCATTTTTTCCTCACAATCCTGGTGCTATTATTCTCCACATTTTACAAATGAGGAAATGAAAGCAGACAGAAATTAAGTAAATTGCCCAGTAATTTCTCACATGGCTAGTAAACGTTTGAGGCTAGATTTGAACTCATGCCTTTCCTGATTCCAGGTCCAGCACACTTTTCCTCTTCACTGGCCCCATATATTCATGATTATCTTGAATTGAGGCTCCACTAAGGTATTTCCCCTAGGTTTAGCCTCCTCTCTATGCTTTGGACTTATGCTTAATCTCTTGCCCTTCTGCCTTGTAGTAATCTAATGAAATTAATTTGTGGTAAATACAGTGGTAATCGATGAAAAACTTCACAGTTCCCGGTGATACATTTGTATTTTAACAGGTCCCCAGTGCCTTAATCAAAAGATTAATGTAGAAATTTGGGACAAAAAGAAAACCTATTTATATGAATAGGGGCTTTTTTATTTATATTTATTATTTTGGACAAAAAGAAAAGCTATTTATTTATATGAATAAGGAGGAGCTATTTCTGGAGAGGGGTTTGTCTGAGCCCCTCAAATCCCACCACATAGAAAGTAGCCTACTCTTACAAGTATAATCAGCCCTAGCTCCCGTTTTAAATTTTGGCAAAGATACTACCACTGCTTTGCTCTATGGCTTTGAAACATGGAACACAATTTCTGAAGAACTGAAAATGGATATTATACCAAAGACAATAATGCATGTGCTACATGGTGGGTGTGAGGAGGCCACAACATAAAATCAATGAAGAATTTAAAAAATTTTTTTAATTCAATCTTATTTTTTCTTTTTTCCATATTTAATTATTTAATATTTTTAGTTCTCAGCATTGATTTCCACAAGATTTTGAGTTACAAATTTTCTCCCTTTTTCTCTCCTCCCCCCCACTCCAAGATGGCATATATTCTGATTGCCCTGTTCCCCAGTCACCCCTCCCTTCTGTCACTTCACTCTTCCCCCCATCCTCTTTCCCCTTACTTTATTGTAGGGCAAGATAGATTTCTATACCCCATTGCATGTATATCTTATTTCCCAGTTGCATGCAAAAGCAACTTTTTTTTTGAGCATCTACTTTTAGAACTTTGAGTTCCAAATTCTCTCCCCTCTTTCCTCCCCACCCACCCTCCCTAAGCAGGCAAGAAATTCAACTTAGGCCACATTCATATCATTATGCAAAACACTTCCACAATAATCATGTCGTGAAAGACTAAGTATATTTCCCTCCATCCTATCCTGTTCCCCATTATTCAATTTTCTCCCTTGACCCTGTCCCTTTTCAAAAGTATTTGCTTTTGATTACCTCCTCCTTTGATCTGCTCTTCCTTCTATCATCTCCCCTTTCTTATCCCCTTCCCCCTACTTTCCTGTGGCGTAAGATACAAGTCAAATCTGATGAGAGCAAGATTCACTTATTCCCATTCACCTGTCCCCTCTTCCCTTCCTACAGAATTGCTATTTCTTGCCACTTTTATGTGAGATAATTTACTCCATTCTATCTCTCCCTTCCTCCCTCTCTCAATATATTCCTCTCTCATCCCTTAATTTTATTTTATTTTTTAGATATCATCCTTTCATATTCAACTCACCCTGTGCCCTCTGACTATATATATATGTGTATATATATATATATATGCATATTCCCTTCAACTGCCCTAATACTGAGAAAGGTCTCATGAATTACAAACATCATCTTTCCATGCAAGAATGTAAACAAAACAGTTCAACTTTAGTAAGTCCCTCTTTCTTGTTTACCTTTTCATGCTTCTCTTGATTCTTATATTTGAAAGTCAAATTTTCTACTCAGCTCTGGTCTTTCACTGAGAAAGTTTGAAAGTCCTCTATTTTATTGAAAGCCCATATTTTGCCTTGGAGCATTATACTCCGTTTTGCTGGGTAGATGATTCTTGGTTTTAATCCTAGCTCCTTTGACCTCCAGAATATCATATTCCAAGCCCTTCAATCCCTTAATGTAGAAGCTGCTAGATCTTGTGTTATCCTGATTGTGTTTCCACAATACTCAGATTGTTTCTTTCTGGCTGTTTTCAGTATTTGCTCCTTCATCTGGGAACTGTGGAATTTGGTGACAACATTCCTAGGAGTTTTCTTTTTGGGATCTTTTTCAAGAGGTGGTTGGTGGATTCTTTCCATTTCTATTTTACCCTCTGGTTCTACAAT
>JAQQSZ010003563.1:0-14411 GCA_028646595.1 Phalanger gymnotis
TTTCTTTCTTTCTTTCTTTCTTTCTTTCTTTCTTTCTTTCTTTCTTTCTTTCTTTCTTTCATTAGATTTATTTAGGTTTGAGTGAGTTACATGGAGGTCCCAACTATTATAGTTTTAATATTTATTTTTCACTTTGATAACTTTTTCTTTAAGTTTTCAGGTGCTATGGCATTCAGTGCATATATTAAGTATCGATGTTATTTCATCATCTATGATGATTCTAAGCATGTCGTTTCCTTGTTATCTTTTTTTTAAACCACATCTATTTTTACTGTGGCTTTGTCTGAGATTATGACTACTATTCCCAATCTTTTGGTTATACCTGAAACAGTAAATTCTGCTCTGGCTTCCCATTCTTACTCTGGTTGAATCTCTATGTTTCAAATGCATTTCTTATAAATAACTCATTGATGAATTCTGTATTACTACATTAAATTCTTTGTATGTGTGTATATGGATGTGTGTATTCAACCCTCTTCGTTCAGCCCATATGAATGTGGTTCATTCTATGGGAATGATTCTCATTGTCCCAATCCTTTCTTCCATTTTTATATACTCTTCTTGTTACACACTCAAATTATGAGACATAATTTCCACCTGTTTTTTCTCATTTCTTTTTGAATGTATTGCCTGTCCTCTCCCTTTTCCTTCCTTTCAAGACCATCAGCCAATCAAACCATCAAACCAATTACAATCTCTCTGTTTGCCTTTTTCAATTCTTTTACCTTTATATTAGATTCTAAAGGGACACTTGTCTCTTCACTCTCTGCTAGAATGCAAACACTTCATCATCATTTAGTCCCCTATTATTCCTCAGAAGTATTTAGCTTTCTAGATTTCTTTTGATTCCTGTGTTGGAAATTCAGTGTTTCAACTCAATTCTGGCATTTCATCAGAAGTATTTAAAGTTCTTTTCTTCTTGTAGGGGTCCATTTTTTTTTCTAATGGGATTATACTCAGTCTTGTAGGATAAGTTATTCTTACTTGTATTCTTTTGTCTTTTTAATTATTGTATATTAAGATTTTGTCTTGTTTATAATGATTGCTGCCAAGCCTTGTGCGATCCTAAGTGTGATTCCTTAGTACTTGAATTCTCTCTGGCTGCTTGCCAGATATTGACATCTTTGATATTGAACCTCTGTATTTTGGCTGTAGCATTTCTTGGAGTTTTCCTCTCAGAGTTTCCTTCAGAAGCTGACTGGCAGATTATTTCTATTTTCTCTTCCAGTACATCCTGACATTTTTAATGATTTCTCAAAATACGATATCCCTGTTTTTTTTCCTTTCTGATTATTCTTAAATGATCTCTCCTTACCCGTTTACAGGTCAGTTATTTTTCATAGGAGTTACATTACTTTTTCTCCTATTTTTTCCAGTGTTGATTTTATTCTAATATTTCTTATCATCTCATTGCATAGCTGAGTTTCGTTTGGACCCTTCTAATTTTAAAAAAATCTACTCTTCAGGAAACAAAAGGCAGCTATGTGGCATAGTGACTGGAGCTCTGGGTCTGGAGTCAGATGGACCAGAGTTCAAATCTGGCCTCAGACATTTACTAGCTGTGTGACTCTGGGTTTGTCTCAGTCACTTATCTATAAAATGAGCTGGAGAAGGAAATGGCAAACCAGTCCAGTATCTTTGCCATGAAGACCCCAAATGGGGTCACACTGAGTCAGACACAACTGAACAATGCCTGAATAACAGCAGCAGCAAAAGGAGAAAGCCTTCTTTCTGACTTTATAATCAGAGTGGATTCCTGCCTACAGAGGCCTAGTAACACTTGAGAAAGCAGGAGAAATCAGATTATAGCAAACATGCAGGGCTCCGCACCTCAAAATCCCATGAACTGTTAAAGAGCACAAGCTTTGAAGTCGAGGATTTTGGAAGGAAAGAAGGAAACAAATATTTATTAAGCACCTTCTATGTGCCAAGCACGTGCTAGATGCTTTACAAACATTATCTCATTTGATCCTCACAACAACCCTGGAAGGTAGCTGATATTGACATCTCCATTTTACAGTTGAGGAAACTGAGACAAACATAAGTTAAGAGACTTACCCAGGGTTACACAGCTGGTAAGTGTCTGAGGCCTAATTTGAACTCAGAGCTTCCTGACTGGAGGCCTGGGTTTCTATCCACTGTGACAGCTAGCTGCCTTAGGTTTGAGTTCCTGCTCCGAGACACTACCAGTGGGTCTTTGGGCAAGTAACATAACTTTTCTGGGTCTTATTTTCTTCAAATATATAATGATCGGGTTGGGACAAATGATGTCTATGGTGCCTTCTAATTCTAAATCCAACGATCCTGGATCTCTTGGACCTTCTCTATCACCTGAAAGGTTGGGCAGAGCTTAAAGAGAATACTATGTTAATGCATGCATAAAATAGTTGGCAATAGCCCAACACTCAAAAGAAAGATTCCCTGTCTTGTATAATTTTAGAGTTCCTGAGAAATCCCAGCTGCCTCAAAAATATCTTCCTGTGATAATGAAAATATTTTTCAGCAGAGTCAAAAATCCTCATTCAGCATGGAGAGATAAATCTGAAGATGCAAATGTCCAGGTGGCAGAACAAATATGCTCCCAGAGAGTGGGGTGGGAATGAGGGCTTGGGGAGAAAAGAAGGGCAACTAATAAAAAGATTTTGGGGTTTCATCCCTAGTGCTACTGCTAACATATTGTATGTTTCTTTCCTTTTTGAGTGAAATTCTCATTTGTGAAATTAGGAAAATGGATGAGATGAGCATTGAGGTCTGTTCCATCTCTAAAATCCTAAGGTTCTATTATTCCAAGGAAGAGATACAACTTTTACTGACCACAATGCAATAAAAATTATATTTCATAAAAAGCTTTTTACAAATTAATTGGAGAGTAAGTAATTTAATCGTGAAGAAGAAGTGGGTCAAAGAACAAATCATAGAAACAATAGCTAAGTGCATTAAAGATAATGATCATGACGGGACAAGATAACATTTTTAGGATTCAGGGGAAAAATCATATCTCTAAACACTTACATAAACAAAAGAGGGAAGGAACGGATTAATGAATTGGGCCTGCAACTAAAAAACCCCAACAAAATAAAAAAGAAACCCAATCAACACTAGAACAGAGATTCCAAAAATTAAAGATGATTAACTAAATTGGAAATAAGTGACTGAAACATGTTCTTTTTTAAAAGATATAACAACTTATTTGTTTTTAAAAAGAAAAGAGGAAAATGAAATTGCCAAAATAAAAAATGAAAAAGGAGAATTTACAACAAATGACACAGAAATAAAATAAATTATTATATTTTGCCCAATTATGTGCTGATGAAACTGAACTTATATGAAACAGATGAATATTTGGAAAAAAATAAATTGCCTGGATTAATAAAATAAGAAATTACGAATTAAAAATCCCAAATCTCAGAAAAGAAATTAAACAAGCCATAAACTCCCAAAGGAAAAAAATCCAGGACTAGATGGATTTACCCTAAAATCTAGCAGACATTCAAAGAACAATTAATTCTAATATAGTTTGGATTGTTAAAAATGCAGTCTTTCCAAATTCTCTGTCTGATGCACATATGGTCATAGTATCTAATGTACAATGAGAATCAAAAAAGAAAACTATAGACTAACAATCCTGGAGAACATTGACACAAGAATTAAAATATTAGCTAAGAGACTGTTACAATAATCTGTCAAAAATGATGCACTACGATCAAGGTGGAATTATGCCAGAAATTCAGGGTTGCTTCAAAATCAGGAAAACTCTCACCATGATTAGCCCATATTAGCAAAAAGAAAAACAAAAATCACATGGTTATATCAGTTGATTCAGAAGTTTTTTTGACAAGATGCATTTATTTTAGTTAAAAACAGTAGAAAACATAGGAATAAATGGGCCTTTCCTTAAGATAATAAATAATAGCTATCTCAGATCCAGAGCCATAATTATATGTAACGGGGAGAGACCAGGAGACTTTACAAAAGATCAGGGGATGTCCGTTATCTCTGTTTGATACAGTGCTAGAAATGCTAACAGTCTCAATAAGGCAAGAAAAAGACTTTGAAGTGGTACATGTGAGCAAAGGAGGAACAGAACCATTCCTTTTTGCAGACATGACAAGCAGTAACTGAGAAAGCTACACAGTATAAAAGAAATTCACATAAATCTTCAGTATTTCTATACAATATCAACAAAGCACAGCAGGAAGAAATAGAAAAATTTTGTACAGACTGTACAAAAGACCTGAGATTTTGCCCACCAAGACCAACACACACTTAGGAACTTTATGAATATGACTATAAAACTCTTTGTAGAAATACAGAGCTAAAGAATTGGACCAGTATTAATTATTCTTAGGTAGGCAAAACCAATGGCAATACTAATTAAAGTAATTTACTTGTTAAATACCTTATCAATCAAACTACCAAAGGATTACCTTAGAGAACTAGAAAAAATAATAACAAAGTTCATATGGAGGAACAAAAAGGTCAAGAATCTCAAGGGAAATAGTAAAAAAAAGTGAGAAGGAAGCAGACCAAGTAGTACTAGGTCTCATGTTAGGCTACAAAGCACAAATCATCAAAATGATTTGTTATTAGTTAAGAAATAGAGAGGCTAATCAATGGAACAGATTAGGCACACAGCATATAGAAGTAAATTAACACAGCAGCATAATGTCTGATAAACCCAAAGACTCTAGCTACTAGAGTAAGAAAACTCACTCTTTGACAAACCTGCTGGAAAAACTAGAAGGAAGGTGGGTGGAAATTAGATATAGATCAACACTCGAAGTCTCCAATTCTATACCAAGACAAGTTCCAAATGGATATTTGACTCATACAAAAAGGGCGATGTCATAAAAAAATTAGGTGTGCAAGAAAAAAATTACTTCTCAGACCTATGAACAGGAAACAGTTCATGACTAAATAAAGGGTAGAGAGGATCACAAACGATGAAATGAACAATTTCGATTACATAAAATTAAAAAAAATATACAAACAAAAACAAGGCACCTAAAAATTAGAAGGGAAGCCTTAAACTGGTGGGGGGAAATCTTTGGTATAAGGTCTTATTTCCTATATGTATATGTGTATATATATATATATATATATATATACACATATACATATATACACGTGTATATATACACACACATATATATATACGTATATATATATTATACATATATATATATATAAAGAATTGATTCAAATTTATAAAACTGAGAGTGATCCCTCCTTTGATAAATGGCCAAAGGAAGAATATGAACAGGCAGTTTTCAAAGGAGGAAATCCAAGCTTTAAATAGCTGTATGAAAAAACCCCACCTTTAAATCACTAATGATAAGAGTGATACGAATTAACGCAACTCTGAGGTTCCACTCCCCAACTATCGGATTGACAGGCTACCAGAAAACAGGTACAATAATGGTGGAACTATAAATTGGTCCAGCCATTGTGGAAAGCAATTTGGAGCTAGGCCCTCCAAAGTCATTAAACTGTGCATATTCTTCTACCCAGTGATATACTACTAGCTTTATATCTTAAATAAATCAAAGAAAGAGGAAGAAGTAACTATAATAGCAAATCTTTTTTTTATGATGGAGAAGAACTGGAAGACAAGGGAGTGCCTATCAATTAGGGAATGGCAGAAGAAATTATGGTATATGAATGTAATTGGATATTATAGTGTTGTAGGAGGTCATGAAAGCGCATGTTTCAGAAAAAAACACCTGAGGAGACTTGCGTGCACCAATACAGAGTGAAATGGGCTGAACCAGAACAATTTATACCATAACATAACATCATATAGACAATTAACTTTGAAAGACTAAAGAACTTTGATCAGGGCAAAGACCAATTATGATGGCATAAGACTGAGAAAGACGATACTATCCACCTCTGTGAGGAGACAGAAGTGATAGACCTAATGTGCATAGTCAAGCAAATGAATTAGTCAAGCAAAACTAATTCTCACAATGGCCACATTCAAAAAATAAGACTTTTTTGGACATGGCAATTGTGGGAATTTATTTTGCTTGACTACGAATATTTCTTAAATGGATTTTCTCCCCAAAGGGAAAGGCGGAGGTAGAAGGGCAAAATTCCTAAGTATGCCATCCCGGGGCTCCTCGAACACAAACACACAATCATTTTAAGATATTTCCCAGATCCATGACTTCTTTGATTTTTTTTGGAGGGGAGAAGGCAGGGCAATTGGGATTAAGTGACTTGCCCAAGGTCACACAGTTAGTAAGTGTATCAAGTGTCTGAGGCTGGATTTGAACTCAGTTCCTCCTGACTCTAGACTTTTATGATTTTTAAGAGCTCTTTCTGATCCCACCAGTTACTACTCCTCAATCCCTCTTGCAATTACTTTGTATGTATTCTATATTCACTTGTGTACATGTTGCGCCTCCTCTCTTCCCTTTCCTTTTTCCATCCCTATTCTCCATTAGAATGTAAATTCCTCTAGGATAGGGTTTCATTTTTTGCTTTGCATTCCATGGCACCTAAAACAGTACCCTGCCCATATAAACTTAAATGTTTCTAGATTTGAATCAAACTGAATTGAATTTGTCACTTAGTGAATGACTTTTTTTTTACGTTGATTTGAGCTATTCAGAGGGATAGTCGTTTTAACCAATACATTATCTTTCTTCAAAATAGCACTTGAAATACAAACAAAATAAGGCACAATGTGTTTTAGTTCTTAAAATCTTTGGTTTATGGTTACAAATGGCATATAAACATAAGCTATCAATAATTGTGAAAAATAAAGATAGTTAATACATTTTGTGGGTAACTATTACAAGTTAACCTACTTAATATTTTAGAAGTCAAAAAGCTTCAACTTACCATGTAGATTTAGAAATATCAAGTACTCTATGAAATGCTTTCATATTTCATAATTTATAGAATATGGCTGTTTTGAACCAGTGGAGGAGAAAAGGCTTTGGACCAAGAATTAGGAGATCTGGATTCTAGTCCTCTCTCTCTCTCTCTCTCTCTCACAAACTCACTATTTATTAAAACTCTGATTGAGTCATTCTCCCTTGTTACATAGTTTTCTTATTTGTAAAATGAAAGAGTTAGACTAGCTAATATTTTCTAGTTATAAAATTCCACGTTTGTTCGACTTAGTCTAAAAAATAATCATTTTTAAAACAAAAACTCTGAAATAACATCTTTCTTCTCTTCCCCCATAATCCAACCCTCCTGCACTTCAAACCGGCAGATGTGCCCAAGAAGAACTTATTAAATTGAACTAAATTAGTATCAGAAAAATCTGGACCCCAAGTAAGCAGAGAGCCAAAGAATATTTGACTATTTAAGAAGAGAAACAAAATATTTCCAGAGAATTTGGCTCTAGCCCCATAATCTAAGGCCCCTAAGAATTCAAACTTGACAAAGTTTGTCAGTTACTTACATGTCTGAAGTAAAAAATGGATTCAATGTGCTCCTTTGGCTGAGTTTTTAATTTTAAGAGCTCTGACCAGGGAGGTGTTTTTCTGTGTTCTGGAGAAGACCTAAAGAAAGGGCGTTCACATTTCATTTCACAACCTCAGCCCTAATGATGTCATCAGTAGTCATGTAGAAAAACGAAACAGCAAAAGAAGTAATTTGGGACTTTAAAGAATTGAGTTTATGTGTATTGGACAGCAAGCAACGGATTCAAGGATTCCATTATCATTTGTCTTGGTGACACTTGGAGAGTCCTCTCTCTATCATTAATTTCAGGCGGTTTCACAGTGCTAGACCTTTTCTTAAGCTCTCGAGGCAGATTTTGACATAGATCGGTGGTTCCTGGAATACAGTGAGTTGACACATGTTTCTTCATAGCTCCTTCTCTGCTTGCTCTGAACCAGTTTTATGAGTGGACTAGCAAGATTAATTGACAGTTTCTTGGAAGGAGAGATGCTTTGAGATGACAACAGGGTACTTTCTTGCCAGGAAGTAATTAGTGCTATCTATACTTTAATCTCTCACCAAAACTGTGTTCAATAAAAGATATAGGAGGAATTGTTTATTTTTACAAAACTCCCATATCTGTGAAATACATTACATTTTTTTCTAAACTTATCCAGCAGTTTTACAGGTCTTTTAGAAGCTAGTCTGAATGTATCAAGTTGAAATGTCTAAGAGCCGTATTGTCTCATTTCCGAGATTCAGTCTGTAAGTTATTTCATCTTAGGTTTGCCCAGTCATAATGATTTCCTTTGAAAAACAAGATTCTGGTGTCTCCTTCTCCAGATGCAGCTGATTCCAGACACCCATGTCTTCAACTTCTATGTGGACGCCTCTCAAATCTTGTCATCAAAATAGTAGTGGTCTTTGAATCAGGAGAGACCAGGGTTTGAATCTTGGCCCTGACACTTACTAGTTATGTGACTCTTGTTCTATTTCTCATTTCTTCATCTGTAAAATGGGGATAATGATACTTGCAGTATCTACCTCCCAGGGTTGTTGTGAGGAAAATATTTTGTAAATCTTAAACTATGTATATTTATCTATGTATATCTTATCTCTCTGGCTCTGTCTCTCTGTCTGCTTCTGTCTCTCTCTCTCTCTGTCTCTCTCTCTTTCCACTCATATAAATATTTTAGGCTTCCTGGGTTGGAGTAATGGTCAGAAACTGACATGTATATATGTATATGTATAGGAGAATGGTGTATTGGTTTCTGGCCACTAACCTAGCTTAAGAAGTGCAAAAACGTCTATATCTATATCTATCTCCACACACATATTCACTCATCCACCCACATCCACAACTCCTCATATATGTATATGTGCATTACATATATATGTATAAACACATATGATTTGGTTTTACCTAGTCCTAATTAAAGTAAGAGTCAGATAATGAAGTGTTTAACTGTGAAGAAGAGTTTATATCTTGTCACTCCTTAATGAAGCTTAAAGCAGTCCCTTGATTAAATGGAAGACACAGCACGATTGGCTGGATAAAGATTGGCCATGCCCCTGATGACCCCTTAAGAAGCTGGTGTTACCAGCTTGTGGAATCAGTTCAGACAGGAGTAAACAACTGAGTGAGAACCCGTTCCCTAAGAAGGAATAACTTTTTACCCCTTCTGGGAGAGACGTTAAGGCTGGAGTGGGTTATGGGAGAGACATATTAGAGGCACCAATGTAGACATCTATTAACTGAAAAGGAGGTAGGTTGGTCATGTAGTAAAGCATAACAATCTCAGAGGCACTAGGATCCACTTGATATTAAAAGACCTACAGAGAGGCCTCTTGGGTATACCTCCTCTACAGAAGATTTTCCCAGGATAAGAAGACATCCACAAGAATCCATTGGCATTGGTGTAAGTACTACCTGTGCCCTTGGATCTTGAGTCACGCCTTGACACATGCCTCAAAGTCCATCTGTATGGGATTCTCTTCATCGGTGGAGAATGGTTATTCAGTGCTCTGTGCCCATGTGAAGGGAGAGTTTGGTGAAAGCTTGAGAAATGAGAGAAACTGGTTTTTTGGGTTCTAGCTTCAAGAGACAAGATACATAGTTCCATATTCTCATCATGAAGAGAAATTCTGGGAAAGAAGCTGATGTGTAGAGGAGATAGCACCTCTATCACATCTTTACTCCACTTACCTACTCCACTAATGATTTCAGGGAATTTCTCCTTGGGTGATATCTGAAACTCTATTGGTTGAACTGAGTTATCTCATTACCAATGGAAGAGCTCATTCATTCTGTATTGTCTGATATATTCTCATATATGTGCCTTCCCTTCTGCTACTGACTTAGATAAATGGGTTTATTCATTGTTTGCTATGTGTGTTCATTTTGGAACTTTGGCATTTAGTGGGAAGGTAGCCAAACCTTGGACATATATAACTTAGGGAACTTTTACTTTACTTTTTTAATTTTTAAAATTAATTTATTTATTTTTAGTTTTCAACATTCACTTCCATAAGATTTCAAGTTTCGAATTTTCTCACTCTCTCTCTCTTCCCCCCTGCCCAAGACTGCATGCAATCTGATATAGACTCTACTTACACATTCATATTAAACATATTTTCTCATTAGCCATGATGTAAAGAATAATTAGAACTAATGAGAGGAACTTTAAGAAGAAACAAAACAAAACAACAAAAGAAAAGGAAAGAAAGTAGTATGCTTCTATCCATATTCAGACTCCAAAGCTCTTTCTCTGGCTGTGGATAGCACTTTCTATTGCTGAGAAGAGCTAAGTCTATCAAAGTCAGTCATCGCACAATGTGGTTGTTATTGTGTACAATGTTCTCCTAGTTCTGCTCATTTCACTCAGCATCAGTTCATATAAATCTTTCCAGGTTTTCTGAAGTCTGCTTGCTTATCATTTCTTATACCATAATAGTATTCCAATACATTCATATACCACAACTTATTCAGCCATTCCCCAGTTGATGGACATCCCCTCAATTTCCAATTCTTTGCTACCACAAAATGAGCTGCTACAGATATTTTTGTATATGTGGGTTCTTTTTGCATTTTTATGACCAGTTTGGGATACAGATCTAGACATGGTATTGCTGGGTCATAGGGTTTGCACAATTTTATAGCCTTTTGGGCATGATTTCAAATTGCTCTCCAGGATGGTTGGATCAGTTTACAACCACACCAACAATGCATTAGTGTTCCAATTTCCCCACATCCTCTCCAGCACTTATTTTCCTCTTTTGTCATGTTATCCAATATGATGGGTGTGATGTGATACCTCAGAGTTGTTTTGATTTGCATTTCTCTAATCATTTTTCATATGAAGTATTTTTATATGATTATAGCTTTAATTTCTTCATCTGAAAACTGCCTGTTCATATCCTTTGACCATTTATCAATTGAGGACTGACTTATATTCTTATAAGTTTTACTTAGTTTCTATATATTTAAGAAATGAAGCTTTTACCAGAGACACTGGCTGCTAAATTCTTTCCCAGTTTTCTGCTTCCCTCCTAATCTTGGTTGCATTGGCTTTGTTTGTGCAAAAACTTTCTAATTTAATGTAATCAAAATTATCCATTTTGCATTTCATAATGTTCTCTATCTCTTGTTTGCTCATACATTCTTCTATTCTCCATAAATCTGACAGGTAAACTATTCCTTGCTCTCCCAGTTTGCTTATAGTATCAGCCTTTATATCTAAATGGTGTACCTATTTTGACTTTATTTTGGTTTAAAGTGTAAGATGTTGGTCTATGCCTGGTTTTTGGCATACTATTTTCCAGTTTTTCCAGCAGTTTTTGTCAAATGGTGAGTTCTTATCCCAGAAGATGGAGTCTTTGGGTTTATCAAACAGTAGATTACTACAGTCATTGACTACTGTGTCTTTTGTATTTAACCTATTCCACTGATCCATCACTATTTCTTAGCCAGTACCAAGCAGTTTTGATGATTGCTGCTTTATAAAACAACTTAAGATCTGGGATGGCTAGACCACCTTCCTTTGCATTTCTTTTCATTAATTCTCTTGATGTTCTGGACCTTTTGTTCTTCCAGATGAATTTTGTTATTATTTTTTCTAGCTCTATAAAATAATTTTTTGGCAGTTTGATTAGTGTGGCACTGAATAAGCAAACTAATTTAGATAGAATTGTCATTTTTATTGTATTAGTTTGGCCTATTCGTGAGCAGCTGATGTTTTTCCAGTTATTTAGATCTGACTAGCATGAAGAACTTGTTCCCCATCAAGAGATAGTGGTCAGGACAACAACTTGAATATGAAAATTATTTCCTTTAGAGTAACAATATTTAAGGGAGAAGATAGATATAATTCTAGCCCAGTACTCCCTTTCTCTCTGAAGAGAGCAAAGTGGCCAGGCTCTGGCTACAATCTCTTGCTTCCCCTTTTGGCAGGAATCAAAATCTCCCTTGGAAAAAAGTGGAAGGGGGAGACTTTAGAGATATCTAATCTTGACCCTCTGAGAGCCACATATAGGTAGATCCATGTGGACCCACATAAGATACATGGGCAAAACAAAACACACACACACACACACACACAAATGCACACATACACATACACCACACCATACCCTTACAAAAGTATGAAACTATGTGATGATCTGATGTCGTCTAAAATGAAACCCTTGTAGTTGTTGTACATTTCTCTCTCTTCCTTTACACCAGAGACCACCAAGTCCCATTGATTTTTCCTTCTAAATGTCTCATGCCTCTATTCATTACATAATATTCCCAGTGTCACTACAGTAGATGAGAACTTACAATCTCCTGGAAAAAAATCTAGAATGGATTATTAAAGGGATGATTAATGACCATTTGGAAAAAGAAAGATGCCTTGGCTCCATCAAGAACAGGTCAAGCTAACCTGAATTACTTTTTTAACAGTCACTAACCTGGTAAATTGAGGAGACCATCATAGACATAGTTAACCTATATTTTAGCAAAGGGTCTGTGAAAGTATCTCATGGCATTCTTATGGAAAAGAGGAAGAGAGTGGGGTTAGAGAATAATATAACTAGATACATTTGGGACTGCCCATATAGCCAGACTCAAAGAGTAGTCTTTAATGATTTGATGTCAGCTTGACATGAAGTCTTCAGTGAAGTGTCCCAGAGATCTGTGGTTGGCTCTGTGCAATTTAAATTTCTATCACTCATTTCTCACCTAGCCTTAATCACTGAATGAACATTGCCTCAGACGAACTGAAACTGGGGAAAGACTTTAGCTTAAAAAGGCCAAGGTCTCCTATTGCGTTCAGGGCCACCTCCAGTTGTCTTGATCTATATCTGGCCACTGGACCCAGATGGCTCTGGAGGAGAAAGTGAGGCTAGTGACTTTGCACAGCCCTGCCCTGCTTAAATTCGATTCACTTGCAAGTCATCACCTTCTTGATATTGTTGGTCTTCTTTGAACAAGTGAAGGACAAATAACAACAAAAAACAATTTACATTTCTATCAATGACTTGGACAAAGGCATAGATGTTTATCCAGTTTGTTGATATCATGCACCTAGGAAGGATAGCAAATGTATTGGATGGCAGAATGAGGATCCAGAAAGACTTTGATAGGTGCAAGATTAAAAAGTGCAAGACTAAACTGAAAAAAGAAATGTATAAACTCCTGTACTTGGGTTTAAAAAAGTCAGTTGCACAAGTACAAAATGGGTAGTAATGGCAAGACAGCTTTTCTGGAGAAGATATCAAGATTTAAGTGGATTTCAAATTCAATATGAATTAACAGCATGATACAGCAGTGAAATAGTTAATGATATCATGGGCAATATTAAGAAAGTCTTAGTTTCTGGTGTAAGGAGGTGGTGGGGCCTGGATACAAGAAGTGCTTGATAAATGTCTGTTGATTAATCAATTGACTGATGGTTCTACCATCCTTTTCCTGTCCTTTTCAGACTACTTCTGTAACATAGTATAGAGTAGGGTTTTATGTGCCATAGATTAGGAAGGACAGTGATAAACTAGAAAATGTCTAGAGCAGTGCTTCTCAAACTTTTTGATTTCAGTATCTCTTTACTCTTTTTAGAAATTATTGAGGATCCCAAAGAGCTTTTGTTGATGTAGGTTATATCTTGATGTTTATTGTATTAGGAATTAAAACAGATATACTTAACCGTATATAAATTCATTTAAAAACAATTATAAACCAATTGTGTTAACATAAATAACAAATTTTTATGAAAAACTATATTTTCAAAAACAAAAATAGTGAGAAGCATAGGATTGTTTTACATATTTTTTGCAAATCTCTTTAATACCTGGCTTAATGGAAGATAGCTAGATACTCATTCTATATCCAATCTGTTGTGATATGTTATTTTAGTTGAAATATGTGAAGAAAATTTAGTCTCATGCAGACTTGTAGAAAAGGGAGGAGTATTTTAATAGATAGATCATGTCAGTATTACTAGGAAAACAGTTTTGATTCCAAAGAAGTATAAAAAGGGTCTTAGGAACCTCCAGGGAGTTCATGGATCACACTTTGAGAACCATCGATCTAGATGAAAGCAACTAAAATGATGAAGAATCTTGATTACATGGCACATTAAAATTGCCTTAAGGAAATTTGTTGTTGTTCATTTGTCTTTCAGTCATGTCCAAGTCTTCATGACCCCATCTGGAGTTTTCTTGGCAAAGATATTGGAGTGGTTTGCCATTTCCTTCTCCAGTTCATTTTACAGATGAAGAAACTGAGGGAAACAGGGATAAGTGATTTGCCCAGGGTCACAGAGCTAGTAAGTGTCTGAGGCCAGATTTGAACTCAAGGGAGATGAGTCTTTCTGACTCTAGGCCTGGTACTCTATCTATTTCAATACCTAGCTGCCCTTAAGGAACTAGGAATGTCTATCTTGGAGAAGACTCAGGAGAGGCATGAAAGCTGTCTTCTAGTACTTTAATGTCTGTTTTTGGGGGAAAGGAGTTTGATTTTTGTTTGGCCCCAG